>ML275267.1:31109-82383 GCA_005239495.1 Nicotiana undulata | reverse complement strand
TATATATATATATATATATATATATAATTTTTTAGGAGGAGACACCCGCATCCTTCGGGTGATACTATGTGGGCACCGATAAACCTCACTAGGCAAGCCCTGTACGACAGACGCAATCCAGAAGATGTTGAAGGGGGAATAGATCCCAGATCATCCTTATGGATAACCGTCCTCCAAACCAACTAGGCAACCCCGAAATATTTTTATATATTAGAGTTACTCCCATAAAGTAATGATTAGATTAACATAATACAACTTCGACCCACCAACCTCATTTGTATTATAGAATACAACAAGTGCTGTTGAACACGTACAACTATTCAATATAGGTCAGATTTCATCATATCGTTGCTAATTGAGTGAAAAAAATGCCATCATAAACCAGAAGCTAAAATTGACATCGTTTGCCAAATTTGCCCGAAAGTGATTGCAGCAGCTAGCAGACTACTGCTACCAATTTTTGTAAAGATTGAAATAGACTTCCAACCAATAGTACTAAATGTGTCTAAAATTGTCAATGGCATGTGACAAGTCATTCTCGCCACTGCTGCTAACCTAGCGTCTCATTTTAAATAAATACTCCTTGACAATGTGATCCCGTGAAATCGAATTTTTTTTTATTTTGGGTCTCACTCAATGATACTAGTTGTATGAGATCTCTTTTTTGTCGCACAGTTTTGTGGTCCGAGAATTTTATGGACCCAAATATGTAAGATATACGTTCACAAACTTGTGAAATAAAAATAAGGCTCACACAAAGTAGTGTGAGGCACGCCGTAAAATTACTCGATGAATTTAAATTGTCAAATTTAGTCGTAGTTGTTAAAAAGTTAATAGGCTATAAATGATCATGTGGCTAGGGGTGTTCATAAAAATCCGAAAAATCGAATCAAATCGATCAATAAAATCGATATCTTTAGGTTTGGTTGGTTTTGGTTTTGAATTTTAAAAACCGATCAAATTTGATTTGGTTTGGTTTTGGTTTTAATAAAAAAATAACCGAAAATAACCGAACCAAATCGACTATAAAAGTAATTATTTGAATTTATTATTATATATATATATATGTATATTTTATATTTAAAAAATCTAAAATTTATGATACATATTAGTCATTTATATTTTTAGTCTAATTCTTTGCTATTACACTAATCTAATTCTTTGTCTTTACATTCTAGTTTGATTGATAGTTTTCTTTTGCTAAGTACAAAAATTTATTTCATGTTAAAAATAAGCGATTTTTAATTGTGAACTTTAATTATTCATCACTATTTGATTCAATTATCATTAATATATCTTGGTAAATGATAAAATTTTCGAAGAGCAGTTGATTTGATAGTGTTACATTGAAAATGTAGACGTCGGAATATGCGTTTGGTAGTGTATGTCTCATATTTAAGAAAAAAATCGAAGAATAACCGAAAAAATCGAAAAACCGAATCGATAAAAACCGACTTAATTGGTTTGGTTTTGTTCTAATATTTGAAAATCAGCTTACTTGGTTTTGTTTTTTTATAGGAAAAAACCGACTCAAACCGAACCATGAACACCAAACAGGCATGTAAATGCAACTCCGAATAAACCTTTAACAAAAATCCAATTTGTTAGTAACATACAGGAGGATTATGTGGGTTAAAGGTTTTGCAATAGGAGTGATCTTAGAGTCCCATTTATTTTCTTTTGTTTATAGGACTGTTTAAAGATTATTGTTTTACAAAAAGTAAATGGACTCCGTACAATCTAGACAATAAAAGGGGTGATTAAAGAAAATACAAGTTGCTCTAAAACACAAGGAAATTATACCAGTACAATTGTTGCACAATTTTTGGTTTCAAAACTGAAAAGTCCTCTCATACTATGAGTTGCAATGATGGAGTATTATTTATCGTCAAGTAGTTTTAGAAATGACACCAAATTTGAGACAGAGATTAAAACTGCAGCATTAGTTAAATGAAGACAAAAGAAGTTACTACTACTGCTAAATGCTAATTAGAGTTGCATTGGGGTGTTAATGATTGCGACAGGCTGCATCTTTATTTGTTTTGCCTTATAAATAGAGGGGATACTCGTTTGCGGAATCTGCAGCTTTGCTTGTTGGGCAGAGTGTAGTGTGTATACTCTCAGTCCAAATGGCTTTCTTTTACATTTCTTGTTCCAAACTAGCTTTACTTGTTCTCTTCTGCTTCACTACCTCTCTGCTTCATTGCTGTGCCCACCCTGACCACCATGGCCGTCATCCTCACTTTGCCTCTCACAATTACAGAGATGCTCTCACCAAATCCATTCTTTTCTTTGAAGGTCAGAGGTCAGGCAAGCTCCCTCCTAACCAGAGAATCACTTGGCGTAGAAACTCTGCTCTTTCAGATGGCTCCGCATTGCATGTATGTCATTAGAATTGCTCCTCTTACTTTCTAGCTGCTAAGTTGTTAAAAAGAAGGGGAGCCTTGTCATAACTCGTAAAGTTGCTGACATATGGCCACAAGTTACGGGTTCGAGCCGTAGAAATAGCCTCTTGCAGAAATGCAGGTTACGGCTGAGTACAATAGAACCTTGTGATTTGGTTCTTACCCAGACTTCCGGGAGCTCAGTGCATCGGACTGCTTTTTTAATTTGTTGAAAGAAATAAAAGTTGACATGTTTTTTTCTTGATTATTGGTGTGAAATTTATGGGAACGTGCAGGTTGATCTGGTTGGGGGATACTATGACGCAGGGGACAATGTGAAGTTTGGGTTCCCAATGGCATTCACTACCACAATGCTATCATGGAGTGTGATTGAATTTGGTGGACTGATGAAAGGAGAGCTCCAAAATGCAAGACAAGCCATTCGCTGGGCTACTGACTATCTTCTCAAGGCCACTGCCTATCCAGACACCATATTTGTTCAGGTCATATATGTATTGCCTGCATTTGTATAATGAATATCTCATGAACTTATAAGAGAATAAATTTTTTTTACTTTAAAACGTTGTTAATCGGAAACAGCCTCTCTAGCTCCATCAGATAGGGGTGAGGTGTGGGTGAGATTTCGTTGCGTTTGTTGTTGTTGCGGTTGTTTACTTTAGAACGTTGTTAATAGGTGGGGGAAGCAGGAAGTGACCATGCTTGCTGGGAGAGACCTGAGGATATGGACACCCCAAGAAGTGTATTCAAGATTGACAAAAACACTCCAGGGACTGAAGTAGCTGCAGAGACTGCTGCTGCTCTTTCTGCTGCTTCTTTAGTCTTCAGAAAAAGTGATCCCACTTACTCCAAGCTCCTTGTGAGGAGGGCCATCAGGGTATTAATTAATTGCTAATTACGTCTATGTTACAATTATGTCTAAACACAAACGCCACTGTTAATTAATTCTGCACACAATTATAGTTCAAATCGAGAGCAAAGCATTACTCCTACGGTTTATTTATTTATTTATTCATGTTGGTTTGTAGGTGTTCGAATTTGCGGACAAGTACAGAGGTTCCTATAGCGATGGATTAAAGAACATCGTGTGCCCCTTTTATTGCTCCTATTCAGGATACCAGGTTTTTTCTTTTAATTAAAAAGTAGACAAATTTCCTGCTAGTATATGTCACGATTTAACATGATTTCTTCAAATTAAGCATGATTGTGCTGAGTTGGCTGTCGTATTAATAAATGAAGGACGAGCTGTTATGGGGTGCTGCTTGGTTACATCGAGCCACAAAGAACCCTTTTTACCTAAATTATATCCAAAGAAACGGGCAAAACCTTGGGGCCGACCAGAGTGATAACACATTTTGTTGGGACAACAAGCATGTTGGAGCAAGGATTCTTCTTTCCAAGGTTCAATTTTTATTTTCCTCTGTTGTTTCTCTGGTAATATTGACAACTCTTAATATCTGCCTCAGCCATAACTTATATTTAGAGTTCATTTTTCTTTTTTGGTGTTATGATCTTCAGGCATTTCTTGTTCAAAAGCTTCAATCTCTCCATGATTACAAGAGTCACGCTGACAACTACATTTGCTCCGTCGTCCCAGGGACACCCATGTCTCAAGCACAATATACTCCAGGTTGTTCTTTGGCCTTTGTTTCTAGCTAGTTCAAATTAAAGAGGGTACATATGCTGGTGGTATTTATGTAATTTAGCTTGAAATTTTTTTGTACAGGAGGGCTACTCTTCACGATGGGTGACAGCAACATGCAATATGTGACGTCCACCTCTTTTCTGCTGGTAACCTATGCCAAGTACTTGACCTCCGCTCACATGGCTGTCAATTGTGGTGGCGTTCTTGTCACGCCAAAAATGCTACGAAATCTTGCCAAAAAGCAGGTAGGTGAATAAACTACTTAATCAATTCCGTACCATTTTAAATTATGTGGATTTGGGAGGACTATTATACTTATCAATTCCTTACCATTCAGGTGGACTATCTGTTGGGAGACAATCCATTAAAAATGTCGTATATGGTGGGGTATGGGACTAGGTACCCGCAGAGGATTCACCATCGGGGATCGTCTTTGCCATCGATGGTGGTACACCCAACAAAAATACAATGCTCGTCGGGGTTCAGCATGTATAATTCTCAGAATCCAAACCCAAATATTCTGGTGGGAGCAGTGGTTGGTGGACCGGACCAGCATGATAACTTTCCAGACCAGCGCTCAGATTATGAACAATCGGAGCCAGCCACTTACATTAATGCCCCGCTGGTTGGATCGCTGGCTTACCTCGCTCACTCATTCGGCCAACTCTAGAAGTATCAGCCACAAAACTGTTAGCTACTGGACTATATGGACCTGGTTACAGGGATCTCCTAGTATCAAAGGGTAGAATGAAGTCATTTTAGCCTTCTAAATCATAGCGGCTATTGGCATGGCGTTGGTGATGTGTGAGTGTATTGGCAGAGAGAGCCAAAACAGGCTCGAGATTGCGAAAGCCCCACCTCATGTTTATTGTGCACTCGCATGCTATAAACAGCCGAATTAAAGATATTTGTCTGTGCGTTTTAGTTGTTCTTTTGTTGATCCAGCTTTCCAATTGCAAGATTTTAACTTTGATATATCATGTTTATGCCATGTTGATTTCGTGTGTGCAATGCCGAATCTAATGAACAAGTATCAATTGAGTAGCATCACTGCAGTCTTTCTATTTGTTTAGTCTTGGGAACGTTAAAAATGCTTTATTTCTACTAAAAGCTTAGACAGAAAATGCAAACAATAAGCAGAGTTCCAAATAAGAGGCAGAGCTGAGGCACAGTGTAATCTGTTAGTTAATTTTGGGATCACGTTTTGTTGCAGCACCAACGTGGTCTCCTGAATTCCTAACTAAGATCCATTTTCTCAATGCCTGAAATGATTTTGTAGTGGATAGCGTTCAAACGAAATGTATAATTAAAGAGATCTCTAAACGATAAATACTAAAGATGACATACGAATTGCAATTTAAGTTCGTGCATCACTTGACCAGTAGAACGAGAATTTAACCCCCACAGCTTCGGCAGGAGCAAGCCATGCATTGCTTTATTTCAAACTATAATCAAGCTCGTACTGACAATATAAGCTCGCTCGTAGTGATGATAATATTTCTTCAATGCCACAAACCTCTCTCACCCCCTTTGTTTACACTTCAAAAAGGCTCCAAATATATTAATACTACTCATTACTCTCATCACCAAATTTTCTTAGGCCGTCACAAATATATACACAATTTTCTTATGGTCTCGAGTACGTAGTGAAGTCACTTGAGGATCTAATTTCTTCGTTTTATTGATCTTTTGCTTCTTGTTTCTCACTGATAACGTGAATGTCACAAAAGTAGCTTCATCCGTTCATGTCTATTTCACCGAGCCTCCCCGAGACAATGCCCACATCATTATGTTGTTCATGTGAGTGTGAGACTTACCTGACAAGATATTTCGTTATTTTAGGACCGTTATAATTAATGATTGTCACTACCATCATATTATCATGTCATCAACTTCCTTGACTTTCCGGCAATGTGTAGGCGTTAGCCGACATACATGGTCTTATGACTTTGCGGAAATTTATGCTTTGGTAAGCAGTCTGATAGGTATATGCATTTTTGTTATGTCTTGATGATCTAACAAACTTAATGATAAGAACCAGATAAGGAACCTTATACACATCTTCAAGTACGTAAGAATAACAAGTCTCAAGTTGGGGATGTGAATCAACTCTTTAGAGTCAAAGAAACAACATGAGGAACAGATGGACACTAGTTCCCTTGGTGACTGTACCAGTCAACCCCCCCAACATCTGTAAAGTTGTTGCCTGCACACGCAACAGTGTAAAACAGTGCAACAGTAAACTTTATTGGGAATGCCTTTGTATCAAACATGTTTGCATCATCCAAGTGATGTCACCTATGTAATATTAACATTGAAGAAAGGCAAAACATCACTTGAACATAAGAAGAATCTATCTAGCATTCTCTCAGGGTGTGTGCGTCAATCCAGCAAGCGATTCTCACCGGTATCAAGAACAAAAAACAACATAACAAAGGATTGGTTCCTGTATTGAGTTATTACATGTCCTTAGTTGTGTTGCACCTTTGTTAAAGTACTTTACTTGTGATTCCTACTTAGCTTAGTTAGATGCATTGTGTAAGAAACTTTTATAAAATTATAAACATTGTGTTTGTGTCTTGGATAGAGTTAATCGAGTTGTAAGCTTTATAATAGAGTAATTACAAAGGGGCTTGTAATAGAGTTGTTATAAGCTAGTGGGGAATTAAGAGTTTAATTCCTGAGTTACAATAGGTTGTAATCTGATGTGCTTAGTAGTGAAGTTGAAATTCTACAAGTCCATGTCGTGGTTTTTAATCTCGTGAGCTGGGAGTTTTTCACGTAAAATTTCATTGTGTTATTTACTTAGTGTAGTGTGCGTGTATTCTGTGAAAACTAATAGAGAACCTGGTTCTCAATATAGTTTGGCGTACCCTTAGTTTCTATCAATTGAAATCAGAGCAGGTTCTTTCTATCAGGATAACACCTAGAAAGGATCCTCATGGTTGTTCTACTAAACTTTTCAGAAGGCCAATCTACCTACAGACCACCAAGATTCAACGACCAATACTATGGATGGTGGAAGACAAGGATGCATGATTTTACCATGGATGAAGATCCAGAGCTCTGGGATGTTATCTGCGATGGACCATTCGTCCCTACGAAGACCAGTAGTGACCCAGTAGTTATAGTTACCAAAACAAGAAAGGAATTCAACGACGATGATCGCAAGTCCATAGAGAAGAACTTTCGAGCGAAAAAATGCTTGTGTGTGATATTGGACCAGACGGATACAATAGGATTTTAGCATGTCAATCTGCTAAGGAGATCTGGGAAGCTCTCCAAACAGATCATGAAGGAACAACTCAAGTCAATCAGTCGAAGATTGGTATGCTAACCCTAAAGTATGAGCTCTTCAGGATGAAGGATGATTAGTCCATTCAGGACATGCACACTCGCTTCACCTCTATCATCAATGAGCTCCATTCTTTGGGAGAAATCATTCCAAGGAACGAACTTGTCATGAAAATACTTACCGTATTACCTAGTTCCTGGGAAAGCAAAGTAAATGCTATCACGGAGGCAAAGGATCTACAGAAGCTGACCATTGATGAACTCATTGGGAATCTGAAAACTTATGAAATAAGAAAAAGAAGGACAATAAGAGAAGAGATCCCAAAAGGGAGAAGAACCTGGTCCTCAAGACAGACAATAATGATTCAAGTGGTGAGAATGTTGATATGGCTTACTTGACAAAGAGATTTCAGAAAATGGTTCGCAGAAATGGAGGTATTCTAAAAGAGGGTAGCTCCAGCAATCAAAGAGGCTATGACCTATGTCATAAGCATGGGAAGTGAGGACACTTCATCAAAGATTTCCCTCTCCTCAAACAATATCAGTACAAACACAACACGGGCAAAACAATTAAGAGAAATCAGGTTCCTGACAAACGATTCAAAAGAAAAGATATCGCTGAGAACGTTGTGAAACGAGCACTTGCTGCATGGGGAGACTCTTGCAGCGAATCTGGAGAAGATGATGAAAAAGGTGGCAGCTCCATGATGGTAGTAGAAAGTGAAGCAACTGAATATGACTATATCTTTCCCATAATGGCAAAATCTGACGTTGATGAAGATGACGACGATGAGGTAAGCTTTCTAGATGTTCAAAGAAATCTGAAGTCTTACTCTAAAAAAACTTATGTCTTTGAAAAATGCATTAACTGTGGAACTAGGAGAAGTAGAACATGAGAGAGATGATCTCGTAGTTGTTGTGGTTGATTTAAAATAAACCACTGAGAGTTTGAAAAAAGAAAAAGATGCCCTAACTGAAATAATTGCAAACATAGAACATGAGAGAGATGACCTAATGATTGTTGTGGATGATCTAAAAGAGACAATTGAGTGTCTTAAAGAAGAGAAAGAAGCCTTAACTGAAAAGGTAGATAACATAGAGCATGAGAGAGATGACATATTAGTAGTAGTTGTGGACCTAAAGGAAACAATTGATGAACAAAAAGGAGAAGGTGGTCATGAGATTACTCGAATGGGAAAGGAAGTTGCAAGTGAGGAACATCTTAGGATTGAAGCTGAGTTAAATCAGTAAAATCTAGTATGTGTGCTGAACTTGAGAAAAACAAGCAACTTCAGGAAGATCTAGGAAGAGTTAAGTGTGATCTAGAAAAATCACTTAAGTGGATCTAGTCCTCTGATTCTGTCACTTCCATGTATAAGAACAATGGGGGAAATATGCAAAGAATAAGGTTCCAAGGGGAAAAGACTCCTTACAACCCTCATAGCAAGTACGCTATTGTACCTGATAACTGGCTTTGCACTTACTGTGGTAACACTAAGCACTTTAAGGTAACTTGTAAGGCCAGATTTCAATCTCAACAGAAAAATAAAGTTCTTGCTAAAAAGGTAACTACTGCTAAAAAACCTAGTCCCTCATATAAAAAACTTGTGATGCCTGCTTGGGCCAAAAGAGTCTTGATTCATCCCTTTCCTCACTACAAGGGACCCATACTTGTTTGGGTTCCTAAGTCTAACCCTTGATATAATGGTACATGGATAGTGTCTGCTCGAAGCACAAACTGGAAGCACAAATGATTTCCTTTCACTCAAGGCCCTGCAACAAGGGAGTGTGTCCTTTGGAAACGGCAAAAACGAATAGATTCTAGGAGTTGGAAGGATTGGGAAGGCTCTCTCTTATTCAATTGAAAATGTGTACTATGTGAACGGGTTGAAGTACAACTTGTTGAGTGTCTCCCAAATCTGGTGACAACGGAAACAAAGTGGAATTTGTGTCAAAAATATGCACGGTCACAAATCTTGTGTCTGGGGAAGTGGTTTTGGTGGCTAAAAGATACAAAATCATCTATGTTGCTAACTTTGAATCCCTGCAAAATGGGGATCTTAGATTTCTGTGTGCTGTAGATGATGATACTGAACTATGGCACAGAAGATTGGGTCATGCAAGCTTTAAATTGGTAAACAAATTGGTCAAGAAGGACCTGGTTCGTGTCCTGCCCAGATCAAGCCTCAAGGATCACAAGGTGTGTGATGAATGTGTAAAAGCAAAGCAAGTCAGATCTTCTTTCAAGCCCAAAAAGGAAGTTAGTACCTCAAGGCTACTTGATCTCCTCCATATGGATCTATGTGGACCTATGAGAGTGCCATGTAGAGGAGGAAAGAAGCACATCTTCGTTATTGTGGATGACTATTCCAGATTCACCTACACTCTATTTCTCAAATCCAAGGATGAAACCTTTTGATATTTGTTGCATTTGCGAAGAATATCCAGGTGAAGATAAGCCATAATGTAGTAAGTATATGGTCAGATCATGGCACAGAATTTGACAATGCCAAATTCGACGAATTCTGTGTTGAAAATGGCATCACTCATATTTTTTTAGCTCCAAGAACACCTCAGCAAAAGTGTGTTGTGGAGAGGAAGAATAGGACCCTTGAAGATATGGAAAGAACAATGTTGATTGACAGTGGCATTGCAAAAAACTTTTGGGCAGAAGCCGTCAACACTACATGCTACTTGGTGAACAGGTTCATGATCAAGGTCCCTTCTGAACAAAACCCCATATGAACTGTTGAACGGGAGGAATCCCAAGCTGACACATCTAAGGATATTTAGATGCAAATATTTTGTCCTCAACAATGGCAAGGAAGCACTTGGAAAATTTTATGCTAAAAGTGATGAAGGAATCTTTCTTGGCTATTCATCACAAAGCAAAGCCTATAAAGTATACAACAAACAAACTCAATGCGTTGAGGAAAGTATACATGTGATCTTTGATTAATCACACCACTCATGTGGAAGGCTTCAAATGATAAGATTGATCAAGATGGAGAACAATCAACTGTCCCTGGTGAAGTCATTGACATAGAAAATGGAAAAGTTGACAAGATGAGCCAGGTCAAGGAATCAAATGATAACGGTGCAGTCAAATACTAATGGGGAGGAACCTGGTTCCTCAATCACAACAGCTGAAGCTGAAAACAGAGTTGCTATGTTGTCCAAGGCACCCCATATGCTTAGTTGAGAAGCACAACTCACGACAACCAAATATCACATTCAGAAATACTTGGACCTTCCCACAATGAGGTTCATGTGTCTAACAGGAAAAACAAAAGTTCACATCCTCTTGAAAATGTGATCACTCTTCTTGACTCAAGAATTCAAACCAGATAAGACAAGAAACTCGCTTGCCTTCTCAGCTTTTCTCTCTCAAATTGAGCCCAAAAATATCAAGGAATCATTGAAAGATGATGATTGGATTACGGCTATGCAAGAAGAACTCCATCAATTTGATATGGAATTCAAATTGTTTCAAATGGATGTCAAAAGTGCATTTCTAAATGGCTTTCTGAAAGAAGAAGTCTTCGTCAAGCAACCATCTAGATTTGAGAACATGAGCATCTTGAGCATATTTTTAAACTTGACAAGGCATTATATGGGCTAAAGCAGGCTCGAAGGTTGTCCAAATTTCTTCTAGAAAATGTCTTTACAATAGGAAAAAGTAACAACACCTTATTTCTGAAGAAATAAGGGAGGAACCTCCTCATTGTGCAAGTCTATGTTGATGACATCATCTTCGGGGCAACAAATGATTCACTATGTGAGGAATTTGCAAAACTCATGGGAAGTGAATTTGAAATGAGCATGATGAGGGAATTAAATTTCTTCTTGGGATTACAAGTCAAGTAAACTCCTAAGGGGACAATGATAAGCCATCAGAAGTACATCAAGGAGCTTATGGAGCGATTTGATTTGGAAGGACCAAAATGCATTGATACTCTCATTGCCACTGCTACTCGTCTAGACATGGATGAACCTGGTTCTCTTGTGAATGAGACCATGTATAGAGGTATCATCGGGTCACTTATGTATCTCACAACAAGCCGACCAGATATTATTTTCAATGTGGGACTCTATGCCAAGTTTCAGTCCAATGCAAAGGAATCTCATATGAAGGCTGCCAAAAGAATCTTGAGGTATCTTAAAGGCACGCAGGACCTGGTTCTCTATTATCCTTCAGGAGACAACTTTGATTTAATCGGGTATACTGATGATTATTATGTTGGTTATCTGGTGGATACGAAAAGCACTTCTGGCATGGCACATTTTCTGGAATCATGTCTGATCACATGAGGTACAAGAAAACGAAACTCGGTGGCTCTTTCAACTGCTGAAGCTGAATATGTGGCGGTTGCCTCTTGTTGTGCTCAATTGCTATGGATCAAGCAGCAACTGGAAGATTTTGGTGTATTTTCTGTCTGTGTGCCATTACTATGGGTCTGTTGATACCCAATTTTTCCCATATATATTGTAAAAATACGTATATACTTTCAAGATAATACATGAGCATCAACCAGTATTTTTCCATAATTTTATGTAATTTTAAAGGATTTTCAATCAATTTATTCTGGCATTTTATTATCTAAATAATTACTAATAGCATCGCAAATAATTTTATAGTAATTTGTTACGTAATTTTTATCATTTATATTCATATTGAGCTTTATTCATTTTTTATATAATTATATTTGCACATTTGGGCTGTAAAGGCAATAATTTTGCAATAATAACACATATATGCATAATTGCATTATTTTCACATAAAATGACTTTTTATTTTTATAATGTCAAATAATTATTTTTAAATTATTTTCATATACAAATGGAATTTTTATCATTCATTAATTATTTTTTATAAATTATTTTATTAGTTTAAATTGGTATTTAAAACATAGCCCTTTTCTAGAAGTCCATGTTATCCCTCCTAAGTTTCTTCCTTTGGTTAGAAGAGAGCTCAGTAGGGACAACACCCATGACAAGATAGTTGGCAATGTCGGCAAACCATGGTATTTCTTGCATTGACACCGAAAGAAGTTGCTCATCGGGGAAACTGTCATTAATCTCAAGCCCATCACAAGGTCGAACTTGCTCCTCCAATCGAGAAAGATGATCGGCCACCTGGTTTTCACTTCCTTTTCTGTCAACAATTTCCAAATCGAACTCTTGAAGCAACAATACCCAACGCATGGGTCTCGCTTTGGAATCCTTTTTGGTCGTGAGATACCGGAGTGCCGCATGGTCAGTGTGAACTATGACCTTGGAACCCATCAAGTAAGGACGAAATTTCTCCATAGAAAAGACTATTGCCAAAAGCTCCTTCTCCGTGACAGTGTAATTCATTTGGGTCGAGTTCATTGTTTTCCTAGCATAATAGATAGGGTGGAAGATCTTGTTCACCATCTGGCCCAACACCGCCCCCACAGCTACATCACTCGAGTCACACATAAGCTCAAAAGGAGAGCTCCAATCCGGCACCGTGATGATAGGAGTTGTGGTAAGCTTGTGCTTCAACAATTCAAAGGCACTCATGCAATTCTCATCAAAATGAAATTTGACATCTTTCTCAAGCAATTTGCACAAAGGATTGACCACCTTAGAGAAGTCCTTAATGAAATGCCGATAGAACCCGGCGTGCCCAAGGAAACTCTGGACTCCCCTAACCGAAGTTGGTGGTGGCAACTTAGAAATCACTTCAATTTTTGCTTTTCGGACCTACCCATACCAATACCCTAACCAGCACAATTACCAAATACCCATCACCCTAACCCAATTACCCAGACCCATACCCGTTTAATTAAACCCACCCCGCCTAAACTCTAATCATGGTCGTTGATCTCAGAAGATCAACGGCCCTAAATCACTCACCCCTTTAAATAATACCAAACACCCCAAACCCTAATTCATTTTTCCCCTTTGATTCATGGGATCCTCTATCGATTTCCTGCCTTATTAGGCTTTACTTCTTTGCTTGCTACCCGATTTTGATGTCACTTGACTCATTTGCCTCAAACGGCAAGTATATCTCAAAGAGACTCGAACCAAATCTGGTTCAAAGTCTCTCATATCTTGTCTATTTCCGTCTGCGTTCATCCCAATACCTATGAGTATGAATATTTTTGTATCTCTGTTTCAAATTAGATTTTGGTTCATTCTGGTTCACTTTAATGTTGTTATTTACTGAATTTGGCTATTTTTGGTTGAATCTGTTACTTACCCTAAACTTAGGGTTCAGATCTGAAACGATTTTTATGTTTGTTTTGGTATTTCTCCTTTAAAATTCCAGTACCTCTATATTTCATAGTCTTTTTCTATTATTATTTCTGACCGATCTTGTTTACCCTATAATTGGGGGTTTGATTTTAACAAATATTTGCCAAAAAAAATTCAACCATTAATGGTTTTACTTTCTTTACTTACTTTAATTAGTTTCATCTATATGTCTTTGTATTTCTGCCTATTTTCTTAGGGTTCCGATTATTTAATTGTTCCTTTTACTGTTTCTGCCTATTTGTCTTTAACTCTGGCGTTAATTGCTAATTGATTTTACTTACCCCAAATTAGGGTTTGAAATCAGTCTGCCTTTTTTGTATAGTGATGGTGTTTCCTTATTCGATTTATCTATTCTTACCTTATTTGGTCCAACATTTGATTATTGACTTGTTCTACTTCCCTTAACCTAAACAGTGTTGGCCTGATTTTTATGTTCTGTTAATTAAAGTTGACTTCTAATTGATTCTAGAACTATTTCCTTACCTTATTTGATCTACTACTGATTGATTCCATTAATTGATGATGGCCTGATTTTATGCTATTAATTGATTGAAGCCAACTCTAATTGATTTTAAGCTATTCTCATACCTTATTTGTGTAGGACTGGTTCATTACCTTATTTGTCTACTTCATTGAGTGCTATTTAAACTCTTTCCTCACTCCCTTTAGAAAAGACTCGAACTCTCCTATTTCTCATAAAAAGCTCAAGTTCTCTTTGCTCTCTCTTGTTCTGATTTTCTGTGCTAAGTGGTTATTATTTGGACGGCTGAAAGCCAAGGACAAATTACTCTGGAATTTAACTACTATTGCACCTTACTCGCTTTCTTCTCAACTGGTATGCCTTATCTTTTGCAATTACATTCTCTATGTTTTGTTCAACTAGTATGTTTCAATCCTCAACATAATTCTGTTTTTTATATGATTACATGATCCCTTTTAGTAACATTGTTAACTTAAGACTAAGTTATTTCAATAATGTGAACCCTTTCCTAAGTTAGTTTTAGGTTTAGTTTGTTTCTTGTTCTGAACTTAGGTTTAGTTTGTTTCTTGTTCTGAACTTTGCAAGATAATGTAAGCAGCTAACCAAAATTGGTTCGTATGTCATGTCTGTTTAATTTAAGAGTTTCTGCCTAATTGCTTTTGTGTTTAAGCCATGACTGTTTTAAATACTAGAAGGAGATGTCCATTTGTTTGAACTATTTGCTTAACATGAACCTTGTTTGTTTCTTGGTGCAGTTCTGCCTACAACTCTGTGTTCTGAACTTTCTTTCTTTTGAAATTGAACTACTTTTAAAACCTGCCCGCTTTTCCTTTATGTACTTGTTTTTAAACTCCTACTCTTAGTCATTTAGGTTCTCAACCACCCCAGTGTGAGCACTGCCCAGGGCCATTGAGACTTCTTTTAACTCTGACACATTGGGGCTGATTTTCCAATCTTTTATGAATTATCTTCTAAACATGGTTCTGGTGTGAGAATTGCCCTGGGTCCCTGAGGCCCTTGGGAACTTTGCACTAGAAGCCTGATTTTTAATGTGCCATAGACGGATCACTATTATGCTCCAGAACTGTTATGATTGAAGGCCTGGTTTTCGGGTATAGATTGGGCTTATGAAGGCTCCCTATAGTGTAATTGTTACTATTATGCAATTCATTCGATATTATGGGCTGTAATAATCTTTGTCATAACAGATTTGGGGTTAATTAGTAAAAGCTGGGAGAGGGGGGAGAGTCTTATATCTCTTGTCAAAAACTGGGTAGAAATCCTGCCTATAGGATTTAATTGTGCTGATTGAATTACGTGAGTACTACACATGTTTAGAGATCCTGCCTATAGGATTTTCCCGATTATTTTGATTCTGTGTTTTCATATTTGCATACTAGAGTTCCTTCTTATAGCACTTTTCATTAATTATGCATTAGAAATCATGTTCATAGGATCTACGCATATTTTCAACTAAATGTGCATTAGTGACCATGCCTATAGGACCTTGTTTGTTTGAGATAATTATCTTTCCTGGCGATCCATTTAGTTTCTGCCCATATATGGTTAATAGATATCATGCCTATAGGACCAAAAAATTAGTTTCAACCTAGAAATCATGCCTATAGGGTTTAAAGCTAATTAGATATCATGCCTATAGGATGAAATTAGTTTCAAACTTAGAAATTCTGCCTATATTATCTAAAGCTAATAAATATAATGCCTATAGGGTGGAATCAACTTCAAACTTAGAAAGCATGCCTTTAGGACTTAAAAAGAATAAAACATGCCTTTATAAGTTAAAATCAGTATTACACTTAGAAACCATGTCTATAGGTCTGTAATTAATAAACTCGTAGAAGTCATGCCTATAGGATTCTGTTGATCAATTTCGAATTCAATCGATATTGTCAATCATTTAAGCAATATATCTCTAGGGCTTAAAAATGATTCTGGGTCTAAGTCGTGACATATTACTGCATAGAATGCCCAGATTTGTGCTGAATAAAATTGGTAGGCAAACTAATAGGTCTTAATGCTCGCTTTAAAAAACTATCTTTACATTCTGTTTTGCTCACATAAATATCCTGCCTAAAGGATTCCAAATTAACAAAGTTTGCTCGTTAAATTGCGTGCTTTTGTTGTCTACTTGTGGAGTTCAATGTGAGCCCATAGTTGCTCTTTATTTGAAAGTCTTGTTTATCTTTTGTTTGTCGCCTAGATTTCTCATTTTAAGTAACATAGATTGGTATAGAACCGTCCTAAGTAGAGATCCTAATACCTCCAGGGACATAGGTAAGGGACGGGTAGTGCACGCATAAGGAACGAGCTAGAAGCTACTAGAATGCTTATGTAACAACTTAAAGATAGTAATTGGGTAGTAAGGAAATGATAGCCCGTGCGCTAATACTATGAGTAACACCCCAACTAGGGGAAGTTACAAAGTATTGCATGGAATGATCCTATAGGCTAAAAAACTTAGGACCCCCTTTATAATCCTGTTTAAAGTAATTTGTATTGTCCAAATTGTTTCGTCCCCTTTTAGACTAATTCGCTTAATTTAAGTTCGGCCTGGACCCATCGTTGTGGACCTCGAGGGGTTCCTAACACCTTCCCTTCAAGGTAATTTGAGCCCTTACCCGATCTCTAGTGATGCAAGCTGGTTTTATGAGTTAATTTCTCTAGGTTCCCTAACGCACCTTAATCCGTTAGGTGGCGACTCTTCCAATTCCTTACCCAAATCCCAAAAAGAAGGAATTGTCCTAGAAATGTCGAAACCCGATTTCGCGAGGAAAAAGAGGCGCGACATGGACAACACCAGTGCTATCAACATGGCCAAGAACCCGGTTCAACATAGAGAACAAAGCACATTGATGTGCGATACCACTTCCTTAGACACAATGTTGAAAAAGGGCTCATTTGCATGAAATTTTGCAGCACAAAAGATCAAATTGCAGACATCTTCATCAAAGCACTGAGTAGAGAGCACTTTGAAAGTAACCGCCATGCATTAGGGTTGATATAATCAAACTAAAGACCTTGTCCCCCATTGATTAGCTTTGAAAGAAATGAACATGTAAAATGGCTAAAAAGTGTTTTCTGGCAAATTCTAACTCATCTCTATACCGTTGCGGGTAGACATGCACGTGACGATTACAGAGCAAAGAAGTAGCCAATGATCTCGCATTTTGGTCAAAAGGATGAAATTTACATTTACAAAATCTGTCAGGGAACCTGGTTCCTTTGACACAAGTTAGTAGTTCTTATGTACTCTCATCCACATCTTTTTAATGGCTACAATGGTGCCACATCATTAAAATGCCAGTCCTTCTTTTTCTCTCTCTTTTGGAACCCAAGCGTCCTACCCGTTATGAAATGACCCGTCTACCCAAAATTGATACTCGTTCCTAACCGGTCCCTCACTCCTCTTAATTAACTTCTCTCACTGTCACTTTCATAACTATTCACATCACAAGCCTAAAATCACCTTTTTTCTTCAAACCAAACACTCTCTTCTTCCATCAATTCTCACTACACCCCACCATGTATGAAAATCTGGCAACTCAGAGTTTTCCAAGCATCGTCCCCATTGTGTCTTCACCCATTGAAACCCCAACGGTAGAGCCCGCAATCCCTACACCACGTAGTCCAAACCCTAATTTAGAGTCACAACCACCTACTGGTCAAGTACTGGCTCTCATCGGAGTTGCAAAACCTTGACTCCCAAAAAAATTATGGCAGCGACCTCTCCTTCTATCTCGTCAGGAAAAATGGTAGAAGCAAATACAATGGCAGAAGAAGAAAATCAAGAAATTTCTAGTCTACCAGTGGAAGAAAGTTTTGAGATGCAAGGTTTGTGTTGTAACAATGATGAATCGGCAAAGATTACCCCAGGCCTTGATCTGAATGCTACCGATTCTACAGGTAATGCTCTTCCTATGTTTTCTGAGTTTACCTTGGAGTTACAAGAACAAGAGGCTATAGAAAATATGTTGTTAATAGTTGCTGAGGGAAGTCTTATTGGGGGTTATGAAGGTGTGTCTAAAACCAATGGGTCTCAAGGGGGAGAAAATGACACACAAGTGGAGAGTAGGGAACTGGTGCCTATCGAAACTTTGGCACCCGACAATACTACTAAGGAACCAACTGAGGGACTTGATCCCTCTGCCCAAGAGGAATCCTCTTCTTATACTTGGGATAAAACCCCTTGTTATTCACAATAACCCTAGGTCAGTACTGATCTCACTCCCTCTCCTCATTACTATGTTAAGCCATTTCCCATTGTTGTCCCTGAAATGAGATCTTTATTTAAGAAGGAGAATGAGGATAGTGAAGATGACTATGATAGTGTGGCACTTGCGAGCTTCATCAAGGATAGGAGTAGACAAGCAATTCCCCAAGAGTCAACTCCTAAGAGACCTACCACTAGGATGCAGAAGATGGAAGCTCTTGAGTCAATCCTTAGGAAAAGAAAAGAAGAGCAGAAGAAGATGAGATTGAAAAAGGATGGGAATGTTGTAAATAAGAAGGTAGTGCCTCCAACTCTAGTTGTTGATATTGATGATGATGTGGATGAGGAACCTAGTTCCTTAGTTCGTAAGTCCTCAAACAAACTTACAATTCCAAAGTCCAAGAAAGAGTCATCTGTGAGTGAGATGGGTCTGAGAAATGTTGAGGGTGAAAAATCTGGTGAGAAAATAGTTGACAAATCTGATGAGAAAGCAGTTTCCAAGTTTGGGGAGAAAGTGACTGAAGAGTGAGTTGAACAACTGTTTGAGAAAAAGGTTTCTGAGAAATCTGTTGAGTAAAGAAAAGTGCAAGAAAATCAGTGAAAATGAAAGCTGGTGACAGTGAGGAACTTGGTTCCTCCAAGAAGGCCAAGGTTGGTGCAACCCAAGATGTTGGAAGGGAACATTTGAGAAACCAAAAGGTGTTGTGAGGCCGTACATTTGCCTCTGATATTCTTGACACGTCAGGAATGTGCCAACTGGTGGATATCTGTGAATTCTAACAGTGGACACATTTGTTCACAAATGACAGTCCCAAGGTGTATGAGGCAGAAATGTGTAGTTTCTATGTTGACTTCTTCATAGTTGAGGATTACAACATCTGCATGAAAGTGAATGGTGTTGATTTTGTGATGGATACTACTGTACTATGAACTATTTTGGGCGTGCCCACTAATGGGATGTCCTCCATTGAGAGGACTTGTTTGTCGAACTTCAGAAATACCATAGTGAAGGCTAAGGCAGTGAAGTAAGGGGAATGAGTACACAAAAAGACCCTCCTTCTAGTGTACCAACTGCTATTCGAAATTGTGAACAAAGTTCTTCTCCCATGTGCTGAAACACACTCCATTACATCACGATCAGATTTGGTTTTCATGGAAGCACTAGATGGCTACACCACTATAAACCTGCATGTCTTATGATAGTGCACATGAAGAAAGTGACAGAGTTCAAGGATGGTAATCATAGTTTGCCTTACGGGTTCCTCCTCACTAAAGTATTTGAATTCTTCAAAGTTCCCATGGGAAAGGCTAAAGTAGGAACTCGTAAGCAAAACCTCTCCAAAACCAACCTTGAAAAGTGTGAGTGCATTGATAGGAGTAGAGGGGTTGGCAACAATTCCACCATCCAGCTATTCAACACTAAAAATAGTGCCACTGAAGAAATAAGGAAGCCGAAGGCACGAAATGCCATTCTCGAAGGTCAGATCAGTCAGGCCCAGGAGGCACCTGATTCCAGCAGTTCCCAAAGCACAGAGGTTGCTCATCTGACAAAGGAAAATGCTGCTCTCACGAAACAGGTTGAGGACCTGAAGGAAAGGTTACTAAACGAGCAGGTGTCCGCAAATGCTCGAATGGACATCCTTCTTAGAACCCTTGCCTCTTCCTCTTCCTCGAGTGCTCCCCCTTCCAGTGCTCCTTAACAACCGTCCCCTTCCTAATGTCAAATTCTTAGTGTTTGTCCTATGTTTTCTTTTCCTATGCTTAGAGGTGTTTATGACTGGTACCTTTTTTGTTGATTTTATTTTGTGGATGATTTGGTAACAATGGAATTGTTCCCCGTTTTATTGCCAAAACTTAATAATAATTATGTCCTTTTGCTATGCATGTCTTGCTCTTTTGCTCTATTTGTTTTATGCTGTGTGCACATAAGTGACATAAGTTAACGAAGCTAGACTTCTTTTTGCTTATTGCTTGCTACTGATCTTTATATGATGCCAAAAAGGGAAGATTGATTGAGGGGGAACAATATAAGGAACAAATTCAAGGGGAATTGTGGTTCTTAGGGGAAACTTCAATTATAAGTTTGTCATCATCGATAAAAGGGGAAATTGATAGGTTATATGCATTCTTGTTATGATTTGATGATCTAACAAACTTAATGATAAGAACCTGATAGGGAACTTGATACACATCCTCAAGTACGTAAGAATAACAAGTCTCAAGCTGGGGACGCGAACCAACTCTTTAGAGTCAAAGAAACAAGAGGGGAACAGATGGACACTAGTTCCCTTGGTGACTGTACCAGTCAACCCCCCCAACAACTGTAAAGTTGTTGCCTGCACACGCAATAGTGCAAAACAGTGCAACAATAAACTTTATTGGGAATGCCTTTGTATCAAACATGTATGCATCATTCAAGTGATGTCACCTATGTAATATAAACATTGAAGAAAGGCAAAACATCACTTGAACATAAGAATAATCTATCTAGCATTCTCTCAGGGTGTGTGTGTCAATCCAGCAAGCGATTCTCAAGGGCATCAAGAACAAAGAACAACATAACAAAGGATCGGTTCCTTGTATTGAGTTATTACATGTCTTTAGTTGTGTTGCACCTTTGTTAAAGTACTTTGCTTTTAATTTCTACTTACATTAGTTAGAAGCATTGTGTAGGAAACTTTTGAAAAATCATAAATCTTGTATTTGTGTCTTGGCTAGAGTTAGTGGAGTTGTAAACTTTATAATAGAGTTATTAAAAAGGGACTTGTAATAGGGTTGTTACAAGTTAGTGAGGAATTAAGACGTTAATTCCTAGGTTACAATATGTTGTAATCTGAAGTTTGCTCAGTAGTGAAGTTGAAATCCTACAAGGTATGTCATGATTTCTAATCATGTGAGCTGGGATTTTTCCACGTAAAATTTCATTGTGTTATTTACTTACTGCAGTGTGCTTGTGTTCTATGGGTACTAATAGAGAACTTGGTTCGCTATATAATTTGGTGGACCCTTAGTTTCTATCACAGTCATTAGACATTTGTTGTACATTATTCTAAAATCAACACAACAGTGTTGACGCTGTGAATTAGTTACGTAATTGATTTCATATATATAGCAATCTTCTAGCAGTACATGGAAATACCAGGGGCGGATGCACCTTGTCTTAAGCGGTGTCATCCGACACCGCTTCGTCGAAAAAATATACGAAATATGTATATGTCATGAATATATAGAAATAATAAGAATGATAAAAAAGAAATGAAATTGTTTAAATAAATTAGATCCTTAGCTCACCTGGTCAAGCAGCTGTTTTTCTTCTAGGTCGTGGGTTCTAGCCCTAGTAGCAACATTTTTTTTTCCAACGCAACATGTGTTGTTTAGCTTATAAATTTTGTGTCCTATTTATATTTATTAAAAGATTACTCTTACAATAACTGTTACGATGCTAGTCCCATAATTGTCACGTTTTAATGGGGATATTAAATAAAATTAAATAAATAACGAATTCAACTTAAAAAATAAAAGTTTATCGAGGAGAGTTGTAGTAATAGTTTGAATGTTTTTAAAAAAAATATAAATCGAAATATGCTGTTATGTATATGTGTTTATTTAATATTGACACCGCTTACGAAAAATTCTGCCTACGCCCCTTGATTTTTGTTGCTCTGTTAGATGAAATGTTGATACCTTACTTTTTTTGTGGAATTTGCCTAGATGGGTTGGATAAGGTTGTACATGAGTAATTTGGGCCAAGATCACTTTTAGCCTGGGCTATATATTTTGAGAGCGGCTACACGACAACATTTTCCCGAGGAATTTCGGTCTTAGTCCTACCTTGTTATAAAAGGTAGAAATTGCACGGGGCGTCCTATTTGGTCGTCCCCATTTAACCTATACCCATTTATTTTGAAACTTTTAACTTGTACCCACTTTTTAGACAACTTCAGCTCCCTTTCTCTTTCTCCTTCTCCTCCT
Source organism: Nicotiana undulata (assembly GCA_005239495.1). Taxonomy (NCBI): domain Eukaryota; kingdom Viridiplantae; phylum Streptophyta; class Magnoliopsida; order Solanales; family Solanaceae; genus Nicotiana; species Nicotiana undulata. Next base: position 60,070 of record ML275267.1, on the reverse strand, counting down.
TCGTTTTCTTCTATAAGTGTGTAGTAGCACACACCAGTGAGTAATCAGCTACAAAGAATCACTGATTCTCCCACCAAAACATCATTTTTTTTCTCTTTACGAATTCAGCAATAAAGAAACTTTCAGTAATTCTTCTTTTCGCATCTTTATTTTACACAAGCTTAGACGAAGAAACGACCCACCTGTTCTGTTTCTTTTTTAGAAGATCGAGGAGAAGATGTGAAGAAGAGAGAAGGAAAATTGACTGGTTTTTTATTAAAATGGGTAAAATGATAGTACTAGAAAGTGTAATTAAATGGGAAACACGTTAGTGCTAAAGAGATTTTAAACATTTGAATAGCTCTAGAGCTGAAGTTCTCCAGTTACAAAGACAAAAGCTTCAGCTCTAGAGCTGAAGTTCCCCAGTTACAAAACAAAAACTTCAGCTCTAGAGCTGAAGTTCCCCAGTTACAAAGACAAAAACTTCAGCTCTAGAGCTGAAGTTCGCAAGCTGCTTCAGGCCCGTCTACTAGAATACTGAAGTTTTGCGTGATTGCCTTTGCTACTTCAGTCTCGTATGCTGAAGTTATGCGAAAAAGCGGGTATAAGTTAATTTTTTTTTGCAAAGCGAGTATAAGTTAAAACGTGACACAAAAAGCGGGTACGGATGCAAATGCCCCTTATAAAAGCCCTTTTGTACCTAAAGGCCAACAATTTCATGGGCCACGACATTTCAGATGGGCCGTTAGTACGAGGCCCAGTCTCGTTTTAAAGACAAAAGAAGTATAAGCCTTGTTCAGAAAAACCCTAAGGCGTTTCTGTGTATAAGACCACGTTATCACCACTGCAGCTGCGAGAAGAGAGAGGAAGATGGTGACGTTGAAGCTACAGAAGAGGCTTGCGGCCAGCGTCCTCAAGTGTGGGAGGGGAAAGGTCTGGCTTGACCCCAATGAAGGCAACGAGATCTCCATGGCCAACTCCAGTACGTTGATTTGTTACCATTCATTAGCTATTTAGCTTAGCTCCTCTAAACCTTAGAATTATTTTATTTTAGAAATTTTTTCACTTTACCTATTTTTGCGTAACACTAGATGTCGAATTCGATCTGAACCTAATTTACTCCTTTAATTAAATTTCACGACAAACTTCTAGTTTTAGAGAAACCTTAATTGTATCAAGAGACTATTTTTACGAGTGTTGGTGTGAAATGAACTGAAATAGAGCTGCATCTTAAAATGGAAATAGGATATGAAATGGAAATAGGGTTTGAGTGGGGTATTTCTTTTATTTAATGGTCTGAATATTTTCTGAAAATCTAAACATGTTGCTCAAGCCGAGCTATTTTAGCTTTTGCTCGCCCTGTGTGATCATCTCCTATCTATTGCCATTCGAGGAGTTGCAGTTTTGGCAATGAAAGTGTGATATTCATACCTTTTACTCAGTCACTAAACAAATTGAATGCCTCTAATTCCCTTGTTTTGCATTGAGTGCAGGGCAAAACATCAGAAAGTTGGTCAAGGATGGCTTCATCATCAGAAAACCAACCAAAATTCACTCAAGATCCCGTGCCCGTAGAATGAAGGAAGCCAAGAGGAAGGGCCGTCACTCTGGATATGGTAACTACTAACCTTTGCAATGACTACTACCCTATTTAATTTTGAGTAACACTTTTTGTTATGTGGTGCTAGTTCTCATCAGAAGGTAGTTTGTGGGTTGACTTGTGTGTTGACCAATTTAATTTGGGATTTATACTTCTTGTTTAGAAGTTGAAAGGTAAAATGAGCCTACTTTCTGTTATCTTTGATGGTTTCAGTATTATAGGCGTGGCTGCTATCTTTTTTTAGAATGAAAAGTTGCTGCTGAAATTTGTTTTGGTGACTCTCAATATTGAAGACATTTCTTGTTTGCCCAGGTAAGCGTAAGGGTACTAGAGAAGCTAGGTTGCCTACAAAGGTGCTATGGATGAGGAGGATGAGAGTCCTTAGGCGATTGCTTCGTAAGTACAGGGAGTCAAAGAAGATTGACAGGCACATGTACCATGACATGTACATGAAGGTGAAGGGTAATGTTTTCAAGAACAAGCGTGTGCTAATGGAAAACATTCACAAAACAAAGGCTGAAAAGGCCAGAGAGAAGACCTTGTCCGACCAATTTGAGGCCAGGAGGGCAAAGAACAAAGCAAGCAGAGAAAGAAAGTTTGCTAGGAGGGAGGAGCGTTTGGCTCAGGTATTAAGTTGTAAATTTAGCTGAGGTCTCGTCTAACAACTTGAGAGGAGGAACTATTTGTTTTTGAATTGATATTATGTTGGTCGTAGTCAATGAATTTTTCCTCCCTAGAAATGACGGACGGTGCATGGCATTTAAGCTTGTATTTTCTCCAATTCTCAGGGACCTGGAGAGAGGCCAGTACAACCTGCAGCAGCGACGGCAGCCCCCGAAGCCCAGCCAGCCCAGTAAGTTTTCTAGCAAATGCTATTCTCTTGGCTGTTGTTAGAAGTTAGGAACAAATTTTGATAGAAACTTTTTCTTTCAGGGGATCTAAGAAGTCAAAGAAGTGAGGATGATACTCTAAAGAGCCTTGGCTCTATATTTATTTGTCCTTGATAGTATGGCACTTTGTGATATCCCTTTATTTTATTATTAGAGAACAACATTAGTTACATGATTTTGCGAGCACCTTAAAGTTTTGATACGTTATTCGCATTGTATCTGAGCTATTTCTCTTTCAGTTATGCATTAGCTTTTATTACTATTCTCAGTCAGTCGTTATTTGGCCGTGGACGCACAGTAGAAATTGATTTTAAATTAGTTGAAATCAAGTTCAGCTCAGGCTTGTTGTATGGGTGACTAGCCTGTATGATCAGGAGTTCTTATGTGCTCCGAGCAGGCCTGGACACTGAGTCAAGCTGGCTTGGTTTAGGTTGGCATGATCAAAGCTCAGGGTTGATCCAGCTCCATCTGCTCCGAGTAGTTTAGTTACTAATTTATGCAATTGGGTGAAACAGAATTAATTAAGGCTTACTGATCTTGCAAACTCTGATGATCAAAGCTCAGGGTTGATCCAGCTCCATCTGCTCCGAGTAGTTTAGTTACTAATTTATGCAATTGGGTGAAACAGAATTAATTAAGGCTTACTGATCTTGCAAACTCTGATGATCAAAGCTCAGGGTTGATCCAGCTCCATCTGCTCCGAGTAGTTTAGTTACTAATTTATGCAATTGGGTGAAACAGAATTAATTAAGGCTTACTGATCTTGCAAACTCTGATGATCAAAGCTCAGGGTTGATCCAGCTCCATCTGCTCCGAGTAGTTTAGTTACTAATTTATGCAATTGGGTGAAACCGAATTAATTAAGGCGTACTGATCTTGCAAACTCTGATGTGATTCTACATTTGTTAACTTGCATGAGGAGACATACAAATCAGGCTCCTGAATGTCTTTTGTCCATGCCATTTTACATAAATTATTTCTTACTCCAGAATTTCGTAAGTGTTTGTAATGTATTATGCCAAAAGCTAAAAAATGTAGTTGAACCAGACAGAAGAAAAACCAATCGAAGAAAAATATTCAGAAGAACAATATATAAAATGGTTATGGTTGCAATTTAATCGTTATTGATTAGGTTTGTCATCTTTATATTGGTTGAATGGCCAATTACCCACAGGCTGTCTCTGCTTGTGTGGGGGTACTTGTGGTTTCCTCGCTAAGCTCTCTATTGATTTCGAAATGCGCAAGGTTGCTTGCCTAATTCCCTGTTGTTTATTAACTTTACGTGTGTACACATAGGACAAGTTCTCCCTGTTGTTTATTAACTTTACGTGTGTGCACATAGGAAAAGTTCTCCAATTTTAAACAGAATGCTGTAGGGATAATAATCTGCAGCAAGTAACATTCTCCCTGACGGGCAGTAGACACGAAATTTGGTGATGATACATTGTTGAGAGTTAAACTAATCAGAGATGGTGCATTGATTAGATTCAAAGGTTCTTGTATGTAATCTCTCGGTTTTCTTTTATCTCAGATCAGGCATTCCATATTTTATAGGGCAGGTTGCGACTGGACATGTTTAGAGCCATCCTGGGAAATAGTTGATTAAATTCATTTGTAGGTAACATTCCGATCAGGTCAACAGCACAGCAGTAATAATAAATGCAATCAGGATAGGTGCATTTTCTCCCATGTTGGAAGATGAGCTTAGTATTAGTTGGACTCATGTCTTTTTTCTTAACTAGGCCGTTACATCAAATCAACTTTCTTGATTCTGGCTTTGAAACTTTTGGTACCTCATCCCATGCATGAAAGCTTGCTATTTTAGGAGCCAAGCATCTCTATCTGACTAACTCGATGACGAGCTATGCAAGTGCAAGCACCCTTGCGTCCAAGCAATTAATACGTTTACAGGTTGTCCAGCCCGAAAAATATATATATTTTGTCTAGCTAGGGGGCGTTTATTGACTGTTTGCTTCTAACATTTCGATCCACACCATCTGAGTTATTGAAGCATGGAATTCTAACCAACAAGATTTTTCACCATAAAATTCATAACTCCCGTACAACCTTGATCAAGTAGGACCAGTATCCCGTATCCCAACAATTTGCCTGCAGATTTCCAAATAAAATGCTGCATGCTAATCGATCATTTAACGGACTTAGAATTGCAACTGAAAAGAGAGCACTATATTATATTGGCTGTTTTGTAATGCTCGGCTTGGAGAAAAGCTCACTTTTACGTGGAAAATCTTGTTTGGCAAATGGCAAGGTTGGTTGTATGATAGGGGGATATCGATCTCAGCCTCATTGATAGTTATAATTTTTAAGTCTTTGTCCTCAGTAATTACCATTTCCATCAAATCCTGGATTATGCAACTCAAATAAAAGGACTTTAGTTCGCCCTCGTCCCTAAGTACCCGCCCTCATCTCCATGTAGATGCATGGTGCTAGAGAATAAAGACTGTGAACTGTGTTGTGTTGAATAATTATGAATTCTGTTTAAACTCGAGCCTTTTCTTTCTCATTTATGTCCTTTTAATTTGTTGTTGGATTTGATGATCAACAACCTGTGAAATATGCTGGTATTAGTTTCTTAGTATCTTCCCCTTGCAATTCAGAGTGCAGTTATCAATTTCCTACAAAACCAAATCACAATCCAAGTACATTATGTCGAAAATTCAGAGCCAGAGATTCTGAGTATTTCTGAAATACAGGCCCAGGTAGAAATGCCGAAGATTAATTCTGAAATACAGGCCTTGATACTGCTGCTAAACGGGATGATTACTCTAACAGTAACGCCCCGAATGACATATATGGTGTATTGCAGCTAAAGTTTGTTCTCTTCAACTAAAGACGACTGTAACCCACCAAAGTCCATATGAAAAAGACTTTATCTTACCCTTTACCGTGTAAGGAATTCTCCTCGGAATCATCTTCTTCAATGATACATGTCATTACTAAGCTCAAACTACTGTCAGGACTTTAAAAAATCATTTTTTATTTCAATTTATTAAGAAAAAAACAAACAAAGATGGAACGATTTAGTCTTGTTCAGTGAGGTCATTGGTGTATTCATATATTGGCCTCAACCTCTCTTCCAAAAAAGAGAAGAAAAAAGGATAATTGCAGCTTGAGTTCAATATCCATGGCAAAGGCATTAATAACATAACTTCCAACACCCGAAAAATTTTTTGGCCAAAAAAATAAAATAAACTTATTTTCGAAACAAAAGCCACCTCTGTGTTAAAATTTGTGTTGGCCATTACTCATTGTTTGATCTTACTCTGTAAATTTTATGAAGTCGATCAAAGATAAAATGCTGAACAGAGACAAATAAGAGAAACATGAGACGAATAAGTTCACCACTCATAAAGGCAATACAGCTACAAATCCTCATCATACACTATAGCCTGTAAATATATTTAAATAACACACCAAAAATAAATTAGAAAAAATTTGCCAAACTCTAACTAAATAGCGCACTCAGACTATAGTTCAGCTAGCTAACTGGCTGCTGGTGATTGCCATAGCCATTAGAAGATGCCCCATAAGCTGCTCCAGCAGCATACATGCTAGAATCTTGACTTTGCGATGCATCATATCCATACCCCCCATAATTTTGCCTTCCATAATAACCCCCATTCCACTGACTACCAGAGTCGGTCCTCAACTGCAGAAAACAGAGTAAACATAAGTTGAAAATACAGATGTTTTATGAAGAACCTTCATGGAATCTAAAATCCAAAAATATAGGCCAACTATTAATAAAGAGCATAAGATGCATAACTAGTCAATTTGAAGCTCTAGAAGTTCCCATTGTATATAAGTGGAAAAACCCAAGAAAGAGAAAGGGGCCAACTTGGTTTTGAGACAAGCTATGGAGATTAATAGTGCGCGAATTAAAACATAGGAATTAGTAATGCAGGGATCCGTATGCTGGGATTGTAATGCAGAAATTAATAACGCATGAGTGGTATTGGAGAGAGTACAAATATGTGTTAGAAAAAAGTTTAATACATGAGGGTTATTTCGGTCACTTCCATGTATTACTAATTCCCGTATTTTTATTCCACCTATCCCGCCTAACCAAACAATATATAGTATTATATAATGTTGAATCTTATGCAAGTTTCAAAAGGTAACCAGAACTTGTATTACTAATGTGGAGTTTTATACAGGTATTATCACATTTTAGTAATGCAACCACACGACCCCTTATAGTAATACAAATAAGTATGTTATTTTACAGAACATCCTCCAGAACCAGTGAGAAAGATCGTAGAAGAAAGCATCTAATGTAATGAATAATGTAAGGTAACACAGAAAATAAATTTTTAATTCGTTTAGGTACACCATTAAGAATTATAATATATCAGGTGAATTGCTTAAAGTTCCAAGGGTTATTGAAACATCAGCCTAATATTATTTGTAGTTGCCGCAACAGTAATCAATTGGATTACATATTTCTGCAAACTGAGTATGTAACCACACATGAACAAAAGCATAGATATGTCTAACTTCTCAGCATTTTACTTTCTTGGCAAGTGGCTTACTAGAGATACACGATGCAAGGGGGCTTTCATCAGCATACAAAAGCAGAACACTAGTAGGATTTTCTGGGAAGCATTGTTGTTGTCCTTCTCATTTTGTTCAAAATAGAGAACTTATGAAAACTTTACAGCAAATATGGAGACTCCACGAAACAGATGTTGGCACAAGATACTTAGTATCTAAAGTAAAAGCTTTTCAGAAATCAAATTTTACCATTTTGGTAAATACCTGCTTGTTTGCTGGATTTCGACCCCAGGAAAGACGAACCTTCTGCTTCCCGATAACTGCTCCATTAAATTTTTGTATCGCATCCTCTGGTGCGCTCCTATGGAACATAAGAGGCAAGTAAGTTATGCAATGTTTAGCATTTGAAAGCTTCAAGTAAACATCCATTGAAACAATAGTAATAACCAACAATTCACTATATATACGTGTAACCGTTCAGTTTATCAGTGAGTTCAAGCAGCAAGTTCATTTTACTACTGTTGGTTAGGTTTTGATAATATGATTACCTATTCTAGTGATTTCAAGTAGGTTATGAATGATATATTCTACTATAGAACCATTTCATAAAAATAAAAAAATAAAAATCTTTTTTATAACCGAGAAATCCCCGAGAGCATGGCGCAAGGTTTTAAACTCTGCCCAAAGTAAGAGTTCTTATCATTATTTTAGAAGAGTTCCTATCATTATTTTAGTTGGTCCTCGCTAAAAATCATAGTATGCAAAAATATTAATCAAAGGAAGAACTGACTAAAATCCCCTTTGCCCGGTGCGAGTGTGAGAAAAGGAAAGGCAGGAGACTACCTCACATTTTGGAAAGAGATATTATGCCTGTGAGAACATGCCAATGGAGTTCATATCATCCAAAATAAGCAGAGATAGATTCTGAAAGGCATTTAATATTCCTAATGATAGAAAGTTCATGGGTTCCTTTTCTCTCTCTTGACCTTCTTGGAAAGCCGTTTTTTGGGGTCTAAAAATACTTCAAGTTGCATCTTTGCCCAAAGGTCTTCAAAATGGTCATGAAATCCCTGCTGAAACCAATCCAAAATTTCTGAAAACAATTCTCGAGGATTATCAGCCCACAATTTCCTTAGCATGGCACAACTATCAATCGTTCGCTTCTTGGTCCTCATCTTGTTTAAAAGATTTCCAACCCGCTTAAGACCTGATGCCTCAGGCTTCAAAATGCTAGCTGGCGAGGCTGCCAAGAATTTTTGTACAGATTTTAGGCATGGAAGAACTTTGCCTTCAAGCAAGGAACAAGCAAATACTGCCACCCGGCTCATATCATTTTCGATTGGCAAACTATGCAGAGGGAGCTTCCATAGATGAGGACCAAAAGTTGGACTGACCCAACAGAGGACCTGGTCATTCAGTAGGTCGTAATAAGGTTTTGGATCTGAGAGAGGTGCAGAAAAACTGCATAACGATGGAGCATATTTAACAAGCCAATTCTCTTTCACGCTAGTTGCACCTTGGATGAATGGTCTTTTTGTATGCAGAAGTTCAGTGTAGACCAAATATTCTGGGGCAGATTTTGAAATAGATGAACGTCGACCGAGGAATACGATTTCTTTTACCAAGCAAGCCTGATACTGAACAGCATGAACTTTTCTGTCAGATTCCGATAAGGATGAAACATTTTTAATGCGTTTAGCAACCCTGTCAGCCCAGCCAGCACAAATAGCTTGGCCCAAAATCTCCTCCTCATTCAGTTGAAGAGGGCATTTGTTCGAAGGAATCCTCCAAGCACATTCTACATCTTCCAAAGTCCCGTGACGCCATGAGAAATCTTGCTGCGAATCACATAATTTGGAGTTAAAGACAAGATTAATGAGCTGCCGCCTCAACTTGGACATTTCCTCCATTGTTTTAAAATGTAAGGTGTTGTCCTTGCAGAATTCCAGTGGTTTACCAGAAAGTTCAAAACATTGTAGAGCATATGCTACTGTTAGAACATCACTAGTGGGGTTTGAAAATTTTGCACGAGACACTTTAGCAGTTTCTTTCAGCTTTTTTATTCTCATTCTTTCCTCTTTTCCTAAGTCTCGCTCGCTTTCTACTGAGCCTGGTTTCTCATCCTGTTTCAAGCCATCTGGTTCTTTGTAGTTTCCTTCAAACTCCATAAGGAAAGGATTTGACAGGCTCAAAGCTGCAGCTGCTGCAACTGCATAAGCCAAGACTGTATTTGCGCGGGAATAATCTTTCACCTTTTGCATAATTTGGATTACTGTAAGGAGCATACGGGAGTGGCGAGGACTCATCGGATATTGTGCCATGGCCTTCCCTAAAGGTGTCAGTCTTCCTTTGCTATCAAGTGCTTCAAGAACCTTTAAGCAACGCTCTGCTTCAACTAAGGCAGTTGGCTCAGGAGGAGTTGGGAAAGGGAAGTTAGCAACCTGAGATAACAAAGGATAAATATTAATGGTGGTAACCAATAAATACCAAGACAAATAACATACAGATCCACCTAGAAGAAAAATCAATCTGCTAGAGGCAAGCAAGGAACATGACAAATAGTGACAGTTTCCTTTTTATTTTTAAATTGGGGTGGAAGTGAGGAAGCCAACCAGCTGATAATATTATCAATCTATGAAATAACTTGTTTTGTTTGGGGCAGGGGGGAGGGGAGGGCCTGACAGCATTTACAACCTACAGGACTCCAGGCAAAGGTGTGAAATTCATTAAAACACTCTTCAATGCTGGTGACTTTGGCAAATACTCCAAGATCATATCACTTCGATCAAGTCTTGGAACAGAAAGAATAACCTATTTCAAGCAAGAAACTTGCCTTATCAATATGCATGGACTTCAGAAGTAGGACAACACCATCAACTGGTACTTTCAATATTTCAGCATTTGAGAAGTCAAAGAACATGTCATTGAAGACTGCAGAAGAATAAAGCCGATAACAGTGCCCAGGACCTGTTCTTCCAGCCCTTCCTGCCCGCTGAGCAGCTGAAGCCTTACTTATAAATTGTATTTCATAAGCTTCCATACCATTGGAAGAGTTGTACTTTTTGACCTTTTCTCTGCCTGTGTCAACCACATATTTTATACCAGGAATTGTCAATGAGGTTTCAGCCACATTAGTGGCAACAACAACTAGGCGTTCTCCTTCCTTGACCTCTTCAAACACACGAAGCTGTGCAGATGCAGGAAGCATAGCATAAAGAGGTAAAACACACATCGGACCAGCACAGGTTCCATTAGCCCCATTCCTAACCTTACTTAAGAGAGGTTCAGATTCATTTGAAGCTCCTTCTTCAGTGATAGGAACAAGTTCCTGTTTGCCGGAATCAGGTTGTGATGTCCTTTTACCAGCCAAAGCTTCAAAAGCAGCATTCAGTGATGCAAGGCTTCCCTCCTCACCTAAAACATCTAACATACCATCAGAGCTCAGAGACTTCTGGTTTAACAGCTGTGCATCATCACCATAAACATCCAAATCACTATCATCTGCTGAATCATAGGAAATTTCTGATTCATATTCATAGATCTCCCCGTGATCCTCATCATAGGAATTAAACCGTTCAGTTATCTCAGTCATAGAACTCCTTCCATCATCAAATGCCTCACTTATCTCCTTGATAACATTTTCCTCGATGGTCCCTTCAGATACCAAAGACGTCTGAATATCCACTTTGGAAGCTCTCTCAACTATCTCCTTAGAAGCTTTGCGCAGCTTCTGACACAAGTATTCAACTTCCCTTTGGCCTGTCACAAATACAAGTATACCACCAGGTGGCAATCTCTTGTGAATTGACAATATTTTCTTATATGCTTGGCCGACATAGTCCACCATCTCAGTTCTCTTGGAGAAATGAACAGTAACTGGGTATTGGCGAGTGGGGATTTCCATTACAGGCGGAGGATCACGGAATATTTTTTGCCCAGATATAAAGTCCTCAACTCGAAGTGTAGCACTCATCAGCACAAGTTTCAGTGGATATACTCTCTCTTCAGGGGTTACCATTTGTCCTGAAAGAACTTTCTTCTGTTGCTCCTCATATTCTCTCTGCAATAAAGCACATAATCAAAAACGTCAAAAAGTGTAGAAGTCAAAGGAAAGTAATTAAAGAAAAGGAGGGGGATGGGAGAGTCAAGGAGAACTGGAGTCTTAGAGAGTAACCACTAATATTTTTAAAGCCACCTAAGAATAATGAAATGACAACCAACTTTATGGAGATAGCAAAACTATTTTCTCACCTGACGCTCTCTTACTATACGAGAAAGCATACCAATAAGTATATCAGTGTTCAAACTCCTCTCATGAGCCTCATCCAAGATTAAGATCGAGTAACGCCTTAAAAGAAAATCATTCTGCATAAAAGTGGAGGGTCAGGGAGGAGAAGATCATAAGAAGATTACATAAACTTGCTTAGCCAAATACAAATCCAAGAAAACTAACAGTAGGAAATTCAAATTGCTCAAACGAAAAATAAGAAGACAGCAACAACTAAATCTTTGCAGTCACATCAGTTTTCCCCTTAATGTATATTAAATCATAGGACAACATGCGCTTCAGTGGACAGCCTTAACATGCAGTTTCTAAGACAAGTAAGACAAGTGATCATTTGGTACTGCTACAATATCTATTCCTTCGCATGTACCGTGTAACTCTTTTTTGTTTTAAGAAGAATGTATAACTTCAAAAAAATCAATCATTATGAAACGAGTAACATTCAAACAAAGGGTGCATTGCCTCTTTGAAGTGAAGAAGAGAAAGGCCTTGATAGACACTCTTGATCCATGTTCGTCGTCCTAGACTAATCATTAATTCATTTCATTCAACTGTTTGGTTCTAACTCCATAGAGCATATGCCAAAAAATTTAATAAAGTCATTTACCTGTAAAAAAAAAATAACTCCAACATATACCTGTTTGTGCAATTAGATTTTTAACTCATATCTGAAAAGCAAGGTCGAGCGACGCTTGAGTTTAAAACATGATGCTCATTAAACACAAATTGGTAAAGAATAAAAGAAAACCAGACGGAACCATCTATAATGGACAGAAGGATCATGGATTGAATATCACATGTAAAGTGGCATTGCACCAGTGAAACAACGAAGTTGGTTCAGTTTGGCACTGAAGTACTGGAAAGCAGCAGAACCATAACGACAAAAGCATGAAAGGATCTTTTCTCCTTGCACAAAAGTTGACTGGGCAAATCCTCCTTGAATATAGTGATATATGACCCTCACTATGAGCGCCAAAGGGGTAGGGCTCTTTGTCCCTCAACTCCCCCCTACCAAACAACAGCTACATTCAGGAGAGTCCGAATATTTTGGAACCTTAATTCATCCTATTGTTTATAGGAAAGCATCAAGGATTAGGAGTTGGTTTTATGTCCATGTGTGAATTGTTCACATAAAACTGAAATTATTTCGAACTGTACATTATTGGGCTTTCATTTAACATTATTCGGCTCAATATGCAAATTAGCAAAAATTACTAGGTGTGCCCAATCCATTGTTTCTCCCAAAAATAATTACATTAACAACTTTGTAATGAGGCCTCAACCTGCATCACTATACCCCTCTCACTGCAAGAGGTTAAAAATAAGAATAATGGGATTATAGTTGCATTCACAATCATGCTTTGAACTGCATCCTGATTTTACAATTGTTCCCGCTTCTGAACGACTTAACCTTTGCTTGTTAATTAAACTGGTTACCACTGTCCACATTATCTCAACAACTAAAAGAGTCACTAGTTCACTTTTCTTCTTTTCTGTTACCTTTCTGAACAAAACAAAACATTTAACTCCTAAACCAAAGCTAATAGTGTTAAGATATTCCAAAATTGGACTTAAAATGGGTCTGAATAGAGTGGAATGAACATAGCAGATTCATATAGCCAACTCCAACTAGTTTGAAACCAAGACACGGCTAATTGATAGAAACGTCTCTGTTGCTTTTTTGAAAGTAATTTATAAAGTTTCAATTATTTCACTATTCACGGTATTGCTCTAATTTTCTAAACCTTTTCTTAAATATTTAGCAGTCAAATGGTGTGCACCCTTTTTCGTAGTAAGGACAAAATACAAAGCACTTAAAAGGTAGGGACGAAGATTTCAATTTACCTAGACATTGATACTGACATCTTACCTGCAGTTCCCGAAGCAGAATTCCATCAGTCATGAACTTTATGGAGCAATTGTCTCCTATCCTCCTGTCATGTCTAACTTGGAAACCAACCTCTTTGCCAAGACTAAAACCAAGCTCAAATGCCACTCGCTTGGCAGTTGCAAGTACCGCAACACGGCGTGGTTGAGTCACGCCAATAATACCACCACGACCATTGGAATGATTTGAACCATAGCCAGCTTCATAAAGGAACTGAAAGATCCCAAACCAAAAGCAAGAGATAAAAACACTAAAACAAAACGAAAAATTAAGGAAAAACGAAATAAATAGAACTCTATATTACCAACCGAAGGAAAAGGAAGCATATAGAGAACAATAGAATATCTCACCTGAGGAACTTGGGTTGTCTTGCCACAACCTGTCTCACCACAAACTATTACACATGTGTTCTCATTTATAGCTTCCATTATCTCCTGCTCCATCATGACTATCGGCAGATCGCTCCTCTTATTTTCAACCTCCTTTGGTCTTGAAACGTGCACCACAGTTGGAGTTGTTAAAGCTCTTTGAGGAAGACAGTTAGCTGAGCTGCTGCTATGGCTCAGATTGGGATTTTGAATATCCTTGGTACCATCCTGTTCAATATGAAGTGCCCACACAGACAAGGATGGCATGCATATGAGAGAGCCTCAACGAAAATTAGGTACCAAGTATATAGTTGACACAAAATAAAAGGCTGTATAAACTGAGAGTGAAGCAATACCGTTGATTTCCTCTGTTCTTCGTTATGACAACCACCAATAGATAGATGATCTTGCTGATAATCTGACTTTAAACATTCTGTAGTTCTATCCTTTTCTTGCTTATTTTGCACCGAAGCATCTCCGCCGCAAACTAAAAGTCCACTCTGACAAGTCAACTCTTCAGGAGACCCTGGAGTGATGAGTGCTTCACTTTGGACTTCACCTTTTCCTATGGAGAACTGCAAAAGATTGCTATTGACTATTGGACTCGACTTCATTTCGTTAGAATCATCCAAGACATCACTAGTTAGGCTGTTGGCTGTCCTCTTCTTGACTGGTCGATCACTATGTGGCACTTCTAACCCCGCCCTAGAAAACTGCACTTCTCTTCTACGCTTCTCTCGGCTAGTTTCACCCTACAGCATACAGGGCATGATTTTAGAGCTAAAGTCTAACAACCTGTCACATATAAAGTAAATATGGACAATTACACAAACCTGACCCAAGTTCCTTGAAGACCACATAAGTGAATAAAGATCATCTTGGATCTGGTACTTCCTGAAATGGGAATTATTTATCATTATCCAAAAAAAATCCTGAATACTTAAAGTGAAAAGCTGTCCAAGCTAAATGAGGAGAATTCTTACTTCAAGGTCTTAATGCTTTCAGCTAAAAGGATTGCTTTCTCCTTGTCTTCCTACATTTGAGAAAACTGAATTATTCCAAGTCCAAAAAATAGATGACAAGAATAAGTAGTACTAACAAAATAAGAAAACAATGAACATTCCTAGATGCACTTACCTCGACTTTCTTCAGCTTTTTTTTCTGAGATTGACTTAACTTAATGTTATTCTTCGTTTTAAGCTTTTTCGATGCCTGATACAAAAAAATAAAGCAATCGGTCATCTGTGATGACGTTCAAAAATGTATAACATATTGATTTTTCTGTTTATACCTGTTCCTTTTGTGTCTTCTTCTTCTTCTTTTTCTTGTCTGGCAATATAATTGCATTGCTATCTTGATCATTCAGACTATTAACACAAGCAGTCCAGATATTTTCCAGTTAATAACTACGAAGGCATATTCTCAACTAAAACCAAAGACGACAATTGTTTAAGCAGCAAAAGAAGCAAGTGGATTAGGAAATCAATTACCTCCAGATGTCTGTATCAAGCTTAATATCTGCATTAGCCTCCATTACCACGAGTAAAAAATAATAATACTCTTGCAGCCGGCAATTGAAGCAAATTGATAACTTAGCTGTGTTCTTTCTCAGGCTGCGAAAGCGACAAAAATAAGCATAAATAGTGGTATCCAAATCAAGGGCGGCTCTAGGGTAAAGCAAGTGAAGCTCTTCGCCGGAGAAGAAGACGGAACAAAGAGGGTCGCCAGGGAAGAAAACGAAGGGTTGAGGTGGACGGCGGCAGAACCTTTTTTCGGGCAGGTTTTTGTTTTTCTTTTAGTTTTTCTTCTTTATTTATTTAAAAGCTTTTCTTTTGTTTAAATTAAATCTACGTGTCTTTTTTTATTCGTTACTCCGCGTGATGCATATTAATTTCGGGTTCTCTCACTGAATTAAATACAATATATTTACCTTCTCATTAATTTTGTTTTTCTTGTCAAGAAATATATTACCTTCTCATTAATTTTGTTTTTCTTGTCAAGAAGGGGTGTTATAGTTGATTATCATTGTTGCAATAAAAGTCTATTAGCCATTTGATTGAATTAAAAGCACTAAAATTCTTTTAGCACAATGTCTTGGTAAGCATTTCAGCCATTAGCCAAGGCGCATTCTTCAACGGCCGAGGTTTTGTACAAGGTTTTTTTTCCTAATTTTTTCTGTTCTTCCGTACCATTGTAATAAGTATCTTTTTACACTAATATTTTGTGCACGTTGGCAAGATTTGAAAGATCAAAGATTTAATCTCAAGTTGCTTTTACCGGTGGCACTGATAGCGGCATCACCATTTATAAGCTTCAATCTCCAAGGTAACTCCAGTGAGGTCAGAGGCGCACCTATGGCTTACGTTGAGGGGTTACCAGATCTCATAAATTTCGGCAGAAATCTTGTATATGTATAAGTATAAACCTTGAAAATTGCTAACTTAAATTACTTGGCACCCTTAACCTTAAAAGTTTTTAGGGGCACTGCTTGAACAGAATATTGTGCCCTTCGCATTAAATTCCTAGATCCGCTTCGGAATGAGGTGAATTATTTGGGAGCAGAAAAAAACGGCTTTAATTCCTATCCAATGAAAGCATAGTACTTTGGCTCTGCTGTAATAGCCACAGAACTATCTGGATTTGGAATGTTTTCATGATTTGAGGAGGAACCACTTGAGGGGAGTCCTTCTCCCATAGATTTATTTAAAACGTCGAAGCTAATATATGGTATACGGAAGTACTTCAAAGTGAACTCAAAATCCTCCAACAATAAACCGTATATATTAAGATACCTGCCGCTCAGGGAAAAGAAAAAGATGCCTAACCAAATACATATACACAACAATTATCCCATAGATCAAGATAGCATTACCGAGACACGTTATAGATCAATGCTAAATGAACTAGGCATAGTCATGATACGTAACCCCGAAATTCGAATGCATGTTAGCGTGACTTGACCATCAAATCATTAAATTAATTAAATTATCGTGACTATGGGTACGATTCTCGTGGCGTAGTCACATATACGTAACTCCAAAATTTAAGTGAACGCTGGCGTGACTCGACCCACCCAACTTCAAATATTTAAAATAAACATGTTGCGAATCACGGGTGCGTTTCAGGCGGCGTGATTTGCGATGCGTACTTCAATTAAAAGCGGCTAAAGGTTAAAAAGGCACAATAGATTTTCAAACAATGTTTTAAAATCAGATAAACATGCCAATAATAATAGTTGAGCGACCGTGCTAAAACCACGGAACTCGAAAATGCCAAACACCTTCTCTCGGATTAACAGAATTCTTTATCCGGATTTCTGTGTTCACAGATTGTAAAACAATCAACTTTTCCTCGATTCAGGATTTAAACCGGTAACTTGGGACACCATAAACTATCCCAAGTAGCAACTCTGAATTTTAAATAAAATAATCTCGTTTCAATTGTCACTTAAATTAGAAAAACTCCCTTATACCCTTCCCGGGATAGTAAAAAGGAGGTGTGACGATTTGTATAATTAAAACGACGATTCTCAAATGCTTTGGAAACTACTTTAGACAAAGTTCTAGACGATAATATATATGTTCCATATTTATGTGTCATATTGAAAAATCCAAAGTACAATATTGCAGAGTAATATAATATCGCTACTTCGTAAAAGTCGGAATGGATGTTTAACATTCAACGGACAAGCACATTTGACAGTTGAGATACATAACAGTAGTTTACGCATCTCCGTGGATACAATGGAATTCCAAATTAAAACATAAATTATACCGATAGATCCAAATCCCCCCAGACCGACCAATCAAAGCTAGAGTTGAGGAAAATTATAAATCACTGAAATTCACATCTCGATGAATCAAGCGATCAATTTGATATTTCTATAAATTTAAAGGTAGTAATTTTTCAAAATCACAATTGAAATTCACCATGATTTATAATATGCTAAACTAGATTTTCTTAATTCACAATAACGAAAAAGAAAAATCACTTTATAATTTATAAAAATGAATCAAAAAAGAATTTTACTATTATTTTATAAAATTATAAAAATGTTTATACTAAAGTTAAATCGATTTAACTTGCAGTGGATAAAAGGGATATCATTTTTCTTTTACGAAAAGTGAGCTTTGTTTCGTTGAGAGTAGTAATATTAGTGAGTTACTATTGTACGGAAAGATGCTTATAATTTAAATATGGGAAAACATATTTAAGAAAAAGTTGTGAAAGCACAAATGCCCAACAAAAAAGAAGAAGATGGAGGTGACCCATGTGAACAGTACGTGTTAAATATGGACTCAAATGGGCCCAGTTTTGTACGTTCTTCAAAGTTATACTCTCTCCGTTCCAATTTATGTGAGAGGAAGTGCACAATTAGCCACTAATAGAATATGTATTTACGTTTAAGCCACTATTTAAAATATCTTTAGTTTTTAGTCAGTGGTTTAATAAATTTGTATCCGTCCGGACGAAAATACCCTTCTGCTCATAAAGTTGATACCTTATGAGCTTGTTACTGTAAGTTCAGGACTAGTTGTCCTTAATTTATGAGCTTGTAAGTCTAAGTTTAGGAGTACATGTCCTTAACTTTTGAACTTGGAATTCGAAGTTCAGGACTACCTGTCCTTAACTTTTGAACTTGTAACTCTAAGTTCAGGACTACATGTCCTTAACTTTTGAACTTGTAACTCTAAGTTCAGGACTACATGTCCTTAACTTTTGAACTTGGAATTCGAAGTTCACGACTACCTGTCCTTAGCTAGCGTTTGGCCATAGATTCCTAAATTTGTTTTGAAAAAACTGTTTTGGGTGAAGTTTTGGCTTGAAGATGAAAATGTGTTGGGACATACGTTTTCAAAACATATTTTCCAAATTTATTTTGGAAAAATATGTGTATTATGAGGGATTTGGCCCAAAGCCGGCTATTGAGCTGGTTTTGGAATTTGGGATTTTGCCAAAATATAGGCAAATTTTATGTCCAGACATGTGTTAGCCAAATAAAATCCAAATTTATTTTGACAAAATCTATGGTCAAACGGGTCATTAGTTTTTGCGCTTGTAACTCTAAGTTAAGGACTACATCTCCTTAATTAATGTGCTTGTAACTTTAGTTAAGGATCGAGTGTCCTTAATTTTTGAACTTCCAACTCTAAGTTCAGGACCAAGTATCCTTAAATTATGAGCTTGTTACTGTAAGTTCAAGACTAATTGTCCTTAATTTATGAGTTGTAAGTCTAAGTTAAGGACTATTTGTCCTTAGTTTTTGAGCTTGTAACTCTAAGTCTAAGTTAACAAAGAATATTAGATATCAAATGGCCTTTCCTTTTTTCGTTTGCCAATTTGACAAGCATGCCCTGGGAATTTATAGCACCGACTCTTTTATGTTCTCAATTTGCAAGCTGGGAGGAGTTACTATAAATCAATTTTGAACATGTTAGAATTCTAGGAGTAATGTGAACATGGTTGAAAAAGCTAATTAAAGAACTAGAAAATCGAGTAAAGAAGTTATATCCATTGGTAATGTTTCACAGTTATGCTATCCGTTCAACACTAAACTAGGAAAAAGAAGTAAAAAATTACTGAGCAAAAAGTTAAACCATATACAGCCAACAAAACGAACACAATAAGTTTGGATTCAGTTCTCACTATCGCAATGCGAACTCCGACTTTTGAAAATGGAAGAGCAAGTATTTCGCGTATTCAATCCTTTGGGAGAGACCAGCAAGGAAGAGAACATGGATAGAAAAGAGATAGAAGAAAGGGTAGCATCGTCTTTTCATAGTAATTTTAATAGACTAGTGGCTACTTTTGCTCAACATTAAAAATGATAGGTAAAAAGTAAATACCATTTTAAAAGTGGCTACCACGCGCAATTTTTACTTTATGTGAACATGTTTGATTGGGCACGGAGTTTAAGAAAAAATGAAGACTTTTGGAATTTAATAGAACAGAGATAGAACGTGAAAAGATAGAACTCTTGGGGCCCACAATTCAAACAAGATATATTAGGCAAAAGTACACCTATGATGCAATCAAGTGCAACAACAATAAACCAGAAAAATCATGAAATTACAAAAATATATCTATGTAAGCAAGCATGTTGACGGAGAGGAGCCTCCCAACTCCCACTGATAAAATAGTAGAGTGTTTGGGCTTAGAGGGCCTTATCGACCACTATTAGCCCCCAAAAAAGTTCCTATTAACATACAATTTATTTATTAAATTTGATTAGTTTTTTTTTTGAACGATAAGATACTTATATTAATAATAATAATAATAACGGGGACAGTAGCTAGGGTACTTGACCCATAACATTATCCTTCATACAAACATCACGCAGGGGGTAGTAATGCCTTCTAAGGCACGTTCATTGCCTAGAGCAGCTAAGTTACAACACATATTTGAAGAACAAGTTCGAGAATACATAAATCCATTATGGTCTTTGCCAAAAACATCCATTTCAAAGGCAGGAGGAAACATAAAGAAACAAAGTTTATTGCAACAAGTAGCCATTAATGCATTTTTTGCTAGTAGATGTGCCACCATGTTTCCCTCCCTGAAGTTATGCTTCATTGTGATCTCCCCTTGCTTGGCTGCCTTCTCCAGTAACAACCTGCATTCATAAATTAAGTCATTGTAAGTTGGATATCATCACGAAGGAATCGTATGACCTCCGTGGCATCTGTTTCCACTTCAATGGGGAATATAATTTCTTTTATGGTTATTTGAAGTGCCTGCCGAAATGCATGAAGTTCTGCATGGACCGGAGATGTTGTGTGATGTTTGTCGTAGTATCCTAGTATCCAATCACCTTTATTGTTGTGAATTATTCCACTAATACCACCATGGAGTGAATTCTTGTCAAACACACCATCAAAATTGATCTTATACCATTTCTTTGGAGGAGCCTACCGTCTAACTTTGAGCTTTAACTTGATAATGTTAGTAGTAGGCTTTGATGTTAGGAGATAGTATTCCAAGGCTTGGTTAAGGATTTTCCTTGTGTTAATGGGCGTGCTAGTGTTATTCACATTGTTTTCATTTCTATTTTGCCATATAGCCCATAAAGTGAAGGGAAATGTTTCTTCTCAAGAGATAAGCTTGAATATTTTAGTAGGGTTTCTAGTTCTAAGGAAATCTAGCCAATGATCGACGTGCCCTATTGCAGTGATGTATACTCCCATTGATTGCCAAAAATTTCTTGCAATTATGCATTCCCAAAAAATGTGAATTATAGATTCATTGGTGTCCTTGCAAATGGGGCATTTTGTGTCGATATCAATACCAAGTTTGCCAAGGTATTCCCTAGTAGGAAGACGAGTGTGGTAGCATTTCAAAAGGAAGAATTTTATTTTCCTTGGGCACTTGGCATCCAAGAGCCAATTGAAATTAGCATATGGGATTGGTCGGGATTCAGTTATTTTATAACATGAGTTAGTGGTAAATACCTCACTGGAATTTATACTCTAAATGAGCTTATTGGCACTTGAAGGATGAAATGTTGTGGTTAAAGAGTTGATATTCGTAATAATACTTTGAGGTAGTTCAAATGAAATTTTCCCAAGGTTCCAATTGTTATTTTCCTTGATGTCATTAATTTTTAAGCATTCTTCTTTATAGTTGAGGGGACCTATAATATTATTGCGAAGGTTTGTGCAATTTGGGATCCAATTCATTTTCCATAAGTTCACGTTGAGTGTTGGCTAAGAGGCCACCTTATTCCTTGTTGACAAACATTCCAACCCTTTAATAGGCTCTTCCAAGTATTTGTCACAACCCGATTTACCCTCCGAAAGGTATCGTGACGGCACCTAGTCTCTACGACTAGGTAAGCCTAAATTGGCGGATAAAATTTAATTAAATGCAATAAAAATTAAAGACAGGGAAGGAGAAAAATCTAAATAAGTATAACAACGCCGCTCGGCATGTACAAATATACCCCAAGACCCGGATTGTCATAACATAGTCACCAGCTTCTATACTATTATAGCTCTACATAAATCCGAAAATGTACAATAAATATCTCAATAAGATGGAATGGAAGGTGACTCGGAGGATCCTGCGAACGCGGCAGAAATACCTTACGGTCTCCTGGTGATAGCTGCAACGACTAGCCACGGGAAGGACAACTCGTACCTGGATCTGCACACGAAAACATGTGCATGAAAGGGCATGAGTACACCACATTTGGTACCCAGTAAGTGCCAAGCCCAACCATAGTCGAGTAGTGACGAGGTCAGATTAAGGCTCTACTGGATTTCTAAATAAACAGTTTAAATAGTGCGAAAAATAAATAATTTCTATAGTAAACAATTAAAAGGAATAATCTAAAATACAACAGTAAAATGGAACCATTGGCTCAACACAACGTGTCACAAAATGAAATATTCCGGGATACCGTCCCGTAGTTCCAAATATAAATATGCAGTACAAGGGAGATCTTCCAGAATACGTCCGTAGTCCCCAATTTAAATTTGCAGTAGATGGGGGATCTCCCAGAATACGTCTGTAGTCCCCAATTTAAATATGCAGTACAAGGGGGGATCTCCAATAATACGTCTGTAGTCCCCAATTTAAATATGCAATACAAGGGGGATCTCATAAAATACGTCTGTAGTCTCCAATTTAAATATGCAAATGCTAAGTAAATGACATATCAACGACAATTTTAAACAGTTCATCTAAACACATGTAGGAAAATAGGGAAAACTAACTAAACATAGCGAAAAGTGTCAATTAGGCGATTTGATATGAAAACAATTAAGCATGCTTCCCTAATATAAGATGAACAATTAAACACATTGAAGTAATGTTATAGAAGAACAAAACAATAGCGAGCCACTTACCTCGACTGCTCAACTCAACTCAAAATCACGTTCTTGCCACGAGTACCAGACTCCAAATGGCCTAAATCTATCTAATTCAATTGCATATAGTAAAAATAACTTTAAGAAATTAATCTAACTAATTAATTCGAAGCTAATAGGCGAAATTAGGAAAATTTCCCCAAAAAGTTCCCCGGGCCCACGTCTTGGAATCGGGTAAAAGTTACAAATTCCGAACACCCATTCACTCACGAGTCTAACCATACCAAATTTACTCAAGTCGGATACCAAAATCTCGATCAAAACTCAAAAACTCGGCCTAAGAACTTTACTCAATTTCCCCCAAATTTTCACCCCAAATTCGAAATTAAAGGATGAAATTAAGCATAGATTTATAAATTAATCAAAACCAAGTAGGAATTACTTACCCAAAACCCCCAATGGAAAATCTCTCCAAAAATCGCCAATCCCCTAATTCCCAAGTTCAAATTAAGAAATTTGGCTAAAACCCTCGATTTGGGTCTTTTAATTCTGCCCAGGTATATATTCACCGTGATCGCGGAAGCCTAGCCGCGATCGCGAAGAGAAAAATCACACGCGCCACAGATTACACTACGCGAACGCGGTTCATTACCCCCTCAGACCTTTGCGATCGCCTCTTATCTCACGTGACCGCGTAGAGGAACTCTCAAATCCACTGTTGCCTTAGCTCTTCTACGCGAACGCGGCCTAGCCCACGCATTCGCGATTCAACACTGGCCATACCTACGCGTTCGCACACACCTCCACGCGAACGCAAAGAAAAATCTCCCCCCCGGCCTAGTTTAGCCTACGCGATCGCGGCTCCCCTTACGCGATCGCGTAGAAGGAAACCAACACCAGTAAAATCGGATTTCTCCTAAGTCTAAAATTTAGCCCGTTGAGCATCCGAAACACACTCGAGGCTCCGGGAACCTCAACCAAACCTACCAAACCAGTCCTAATACCTTATTCGAACTTAATCGAGCCTTCAAACCACATCACATAACACCAAAAACAAGAATTATACACGGATTCAAGCCTAAGAGCTTAAGAATTTTCCAAAATCTACAACTGATGCCGAAACACGTCAAAACTAGTAAGAATGACCTCAAATTTGATACACAGGTCATATATGACACTACAGACTTGCTGCCACTTCCGGAATTCTATTTCGAGCCCGATATCAAAATTTCACCTATCGTCCGAAATCGCCGAAATATTAACTTTCGCCAATTCAAACCTAAATCTACTACAGATCTCGAAAACACATTTCAGACGCGCTCCTAACCCCAAAATCACTCAACGGAGCTAACAGAGTTGACGAAAATCCATTTCGGATCCGTCTTCACACAGTTCCGACTACGGTCCGATTTCTAAACCTTAAACTCATGTTTAGGGACTATGTGTCCCAAAACTCCCTGATTTTCACTCTAATCACTCCGGCAGGTCCCAAAAGCAGAAACAAACTTGGAAAAATAGTTATTAAGGGATCGAGGCGCTAACTCTCAAAACGACCGACCAAGTTGTTTACAGTATTAGACCATCCACTAGCTTTATGGTTATGGCCATATAAGCTAATAAGGACATTAGCCCAGAGAGAAGTAGGAATAATAAGAGTCCTCCAAGCGAGATTAGCTAGTAGAGCCATATTTTTAGACTTAGCTTTTTTGATGCCCAGGCCACCAGTATCTTTAGTGTTGGTAACCATGTTTCAACCAATAAAGTTTAGCTTTTTCTTATCACTAGTAGTACCCCAAAGGAAATCCCGTTGGATCTAGTCAATTTCCTTTAGAGTTTTACTAGACATGAGAGCTAACTGCATTTGGTGGTTTGGGATTGTGTTTAAAGTAGAGGTTATGAGAGTGCATATACCCGCCATACTGAGCCACTTTACATTCCAATTATTTAATCTTGCCCGCATTTTATCAATAACTGGTTGATAGTCCTTATGCCTAGGGTGGTGGTGAGGCATGGGAAACCCTAGATAATTACCAAATGATAGTTTTTATTTCAAATGTGTTCATGTCCTTAACTATTTGTACATCAGTACAAGACTTTGACACAATTATTTTCGATTTTTCTTTGTTGATATTAAGCCCGGAAAGACAACAAAAAGTGTCCATGCTCCTCCACATTGTGCTAATGGTTTTAGTGTTTGCACGACCCATTAGGGTTAGGTCGTCCGCAATGAACAAGTGTAACAAGGGGGGGGGGGGGGCATTTGTTATTAAGCTTAATGGGTCCTAATTGTGAATGTCCACTTGGTGTTCAATATTTTTGGATAGCATGCCCATGCATAGGGTGAAAATGTAAGGAGACATGGGGTCACCTTGACGAATGCCCCTTGTGGGAGACAATTCCTCGGTTTTGTTGTCATTTACTAATATGAAGATTGTACTAGTTGATATACAACTAAGGATTAGGGAAGATATGTTGGGAGGGAATTTAAAATATTTAAGACCATTCCAATTTATCAAAGGCCTTTTCTAGGTCAAGCTTTAGGATGAAATTTTGCTTACCTTTACGGGCGTTAAACCGTTTTAACACCTCTTTGATAATAATAGTATTATCACTAGCTCGCATATCTTTTACAAGACTTGCTTGTTGATTATTAATAAGGTATTTTAGGAAAGACTTGATTCGATTGGCAATGATTTTTGTGACAATTTTGTATAAAGTGTTACATAGACTGATGGGTCTGGATTTTTTTACTTGATTAGCATTACTAAATTTAGGGATTAGGCAAAAGTAAGTTTTATTAACTTCTTGAGGCATAACTCTTGTCTCAAATATTTGTTGGCACAATTTTATAACCTTATTGCCTAGAATTGGCTAAAATTTCTGAAAAAAGAAGAGGTGCAGACCATCAGGGCCATGTGCCTTATTTGGTTTAAAGGAGAATACTGCTCTTCGAATCTTATGGTTTCTTAATTTGCTATCAAGGGAAGATAGTCAATTTTTGTGAAGGAAGTCTTGTCCATTTTTATGGTAGACCAATTAGTATTTTCACGTGAAGTTGTAAAAATGTTCTGAAAGTAATTTGTGACATAATTTATTAGAGCATTTTGGTCCTCTATCCAATTCCCAAAGCTGTTACGTGTACGATTAGTGGCTTGTATATGGAAGAATTTTATATTGGTGTCCCCATCGTTTAACCAATTAGCCCTAGAGTTAAAGAGTACAATTTTATGATTAATTTTATTTTTAAACCTACTCCGCCTTTAAAATTTACTATTTTAGATTGAATAAAATTATGGCTTTTTTCTCTTTACTTTACTTGTACGCGTATCATCTAGTTTTTTAGGAATCATTACATTATCTAAGATATTATGTCCTAATTATAAAGATCTAAAAAAATAGTTTGGAAAATAACATCAAGCGTCATAAATTGTAGTAGTATATATGATAACACCAAAATTTGGTAACAACCAATAAAAGCTATGCTTCATATGTCTATTGGCATTCTACATATACGAATGAAGTGTTCTTATCTCTAGAAGAATGTTTCAATAGTCAAAAAGTCTTTAATTTTTATAGATGTAACGTTACAAATTTTATCTTCTTTTAAGTTATTGCTAATTTAATGGGGGTGTTGTCGACTAGTTACTTTGCCGTCCCAAGCCGGCACAAGCGGTTCGAGTTCAGCGGCAAAAAGGTAAAGAGAAAAGGGAAAGAGAAAGGATGTGTCCAAATGCCACATCCCTAAAAATCGAGACATCTTAATTGTAGAATGCCAATTTCAAACAGTTGGGGATAAGGCTTCCGCTACCGTATCCATGGAGATGGAGCAGAAGCTCTCTTCAGTAGCGAAAGGGCTAACATCGTCACCCATACAGCAACTCTCATATCTCGCCGATAGATGTAATGCCATCAACCTTGCTGAAGGTTTCCCTGATTTCCCTGCTCCTTCCTACCTCAAAGACGCTGCCATTTCCGCTATCCGCTCTGACTTCAATCAGTACAGGTTTATTCCTTTGATTTCTTTTCCTTTCTATTCTTTCCCTTAGCCTGCTAATAATTCACCGATTGCAGGCATGTTCAGGGAATATGTGATTACGTGGCTAATCAAGTCAAACAAATGCATGGTCTAGATGTCGATCCTCTGACTGATATTGTCGTATGTTGTGGCCAATCTGAGGCTTTTGCTGCGGCAATGTTTGCAAGTATGGTTTTTCTTTACAAAAGTCAATAATTAACTCCTGTGATTTCGGTCTTATGAGAAATATATGCAGATATCATGTTTCTGTTTTCTTTGTTCAGTAATTAATCAGGGTGATGAAGTCATCTTATTCGATCCCTCCTATGAAACATATGAAACATGCATTAGGTTGGCTGGTGGAGTCCCAGTAAGCCTTTCATAACTATGCTTTTATACTTAACGACTAGTCATACCATGCAGGTTTGTCACATCTAGATTGATAAGTTCTATTTCTCCTGCGGAAAAATGGACAGGTCTATGTAGCCCTTGACCCCCCTCATTGGAGTCTGGATCCAGATAAACTCGCAAAGTCATTTACTGTCAGGACAAAAGCTATAGTCCTCAACAGGTAAAACAGAAAAGTTTCCAATTCAACATGAGACAATGCTTGAATGGGTTGACATACAGAGTGGAGTGTGCTACCAAGTAATTAAGCGGAACTCCGTAAACTTCTGCAACTAATTCTTGTGGACTTGTGCTCTTTTTTCTACATTCTGGCCAAGTCCAGGAAGTTGTTAGTCCTCCAGTCTTAAGCTTTGAGAACAATGTAGAGAAAGCCGTTAGAGATTAAATGTCCACACGAAAGCTAATGACTTCATTGACTTAACTTAAGTATTAAACATCGGTTTTTGGTTAAAAAGTAAAGTTTTCTTTTACTTTTATAAGTGTCACCTCAGAATGTATATTTTGATCTGTGATGTGAAATTATTCTGTTGCTGCAATCAGTCTTGACATAAGATTAATCGGAGAGAAAGCAATGCAGATAACTAAATATACAAATGGAGCTATAGACACCAATGAGACAGTTTTGTTGCAATGCACCCCAGGTTGACACACTTGATCGTTCAGATATCACTGTACCGTTGTGCAAAAGATGTTTAGATTTTCATTAACCGATGTTCTGTTGCAGGAAACATAAGCTTTTCCTTCTTTTTAGTCAAACCAATAATTGAGAAGGTTCAGTTTTGTACCTGCACATGTAGCGTACAACATGCTATATGAAGAATGTTTTAAACTGATAATCAATTTTGGCATTGCAATTGAATGTTCTGATACAAAGTGGTGCAGCCCTCACAATCCAACTGGAAAGGTTTTCTCTAAAGATGAGCTTGAGATTATTGCTGGAGCTTGCCGAACCTTGGATATTCTAGCTGTAACAGACGAGGTTTAATTTGCTCCACTTTCTCACATCTTCTTGTGCTTTTCAAATAGAGAAAAAAAAGAAGCAACGACATATGTATATTCGGTCCCTTGTTCGAGCTAATCAGAAGAATGCATTTTATATTTACTCCACCGTGTAAAAAAGAGAGATGCAATTTGCAGTACTAACTCTTCAAAACCTAAAAGCCTTTTGGTGAAGTATCTATAGAAGCTTTCAGAACTTCTTGATCATGCATGGATGAAAATAGGAGCTAAGATGTTCCTGAACAAATGTTTTTTTTTTTACCCTTTTTGCCTTAATAGGCGTGTTTCGTCAACCTTGCTTTTGCTTAGCTTTTAGGTAGGCATACTATCCTTTGACTGATGCCCTTTGCGTGTAAGATAAGATTGTGGAGTATTTATACATTAAAAGTATACCTGAATCTGGAACCAGACATATCCAACCCGGAACTTCACTTTATATTTCTCTGTAGGTATATGAGCATATAACCTTCGACGGGGAGAGACATACATCAATTGCCACATTTCCAGGAATGCAGAAGCGGACCATCGTCACATCTTCCTTGTCAAAAAGTTTTAGTGTGACTGGTAAACATTTGATATCTTGCTTCCAGTGCCAGCATGTTTAAGTCGTTCCTACCTCTCCGAAGTAGGTTGATATGTTAAATTCTCATTTAACTTCATGCTTTCTCAGGTTGGAGGATTGGCTGGGCAATTGGCCCGGCTTGCTTTGCATCTGCAATAAGGAACATCCATGTTAAAATTACAGATTCTGCTCCAGCACCTTTCCAAGAAGCTGCCTTGACAGCTTTGAGAAGTTCCCCTGAATACTTTGATGCATTGAGACAAGTAAATTTCCTTGCAATTAGTAGATCTACTGGTGTCTTTTTTCGACTTATGAGTTAATGTATTTTTACATCTTTGGTGCTCAGGACTATGAATCAAAAAGAGATTACTTGACTCAGGTGCTTACAAAAGTTGGTTTCCAGGTGCCCTTCATGCCTAAGGGCTCCTTTTTCCTATTCATGGAGCTTCCTGGGACATGCACGCTTTCTGATGTAAATGCTCACAGATCTTTCTTCAATTATCATCTCAAGCACGAATACCTATTTTCCCTCATATAAATTCTTACATTAGGACTGTCCTATTTAATTGGTATCAAAAGCTTCAAAAGGAAAGAGAAACCTTCGCTTTTACATCTTTCTTTCTTTTTGACCCGGGGGGGTGGGGG
>ML275267.1:0-30971 GCA_005239495.1 Nicotiana undulata | reverse complement strand
GGGGGGGGGGGGGGGGGAGGAAGAGAAGGAAGGGTTATAGGATTGTACTTTGTTAAGATTTGGAACTTATCTCAACCCAGAAATGCTACTTGAAATTTGTCCCCCTAAGAGGATCATAATCTTTAGTTATGGAGTAGTACAAAATTAGCGGATTTTGAACTTAAAGTATAGTTGGCTCCATAATATCAGTAATGGAGTTTGAACTCAAAGTATATTTGGCTCCGTAATATCAGTTTATGCGTAAGTCTTAACCTCTGCTTGTGTGAAGAACAGTCAAACATCGGATGGTCCTGCTTGTATGAAGATTCCACTTAATTCTTGGTGTTTTTATTTTATTTTTTAGAGAAGCTGAAGTTGGGTTTAGTTGATCATTTGCCCTGATAATCCAAATTTAGAACTTTATTTGAAAGCATATATAGAACTTTAATATACATGTACATTGAGTGATTATTGCTGGCCGGTTGTACCAGCAATAGGTTCATACTTTGGATAAAGTTTTTATGTCTCAGTGTGGCCGGTAAGAACTTCTTTTTTTCGGTTGGCCTGTAAGAACTTGACAAAGCATTTTATTTTGGCGTTCTTTATATATTGTGGTAGTGATCAACTCAAGGCATTCCAGGTTGAATTTGTGGAGGAAATGATTAAACAAGCTGGGGTGGTGGCTGTACCGGGCCGTGTATTCTTCCACACCAATTCGTCATCGTTAGAGGACTTTTCTTCGACTGCTATTAGCTACCACAGGAGGTATATCAGATTTGCGTTCTGCAAAAGTGAGGAGACATTAGCAGCTGCTTCACAAAAGTTAACCGAGCTTGTAGATGGTTCAGGGAGACTGGAGCTATTTTAGATTGGATTGATTTTTATTTGCCTTTCCAATCCATGTCCATGTTAAGTGGAAGCTTCGATCTGTTTGTTCTTTGCTGTATGAAGAGAACGAGAGAACGCCCCTCACCCCTATTGCTATTGAAGTGAATGGGGTCTTGTAATGTTATTTGAAAGATTGACTCGTGAAAATAAGTTAGAAGGATAACAGGTAGTAATTCATTTTCTCGATTTGTAGCTTTTACCAAATGAAAGAAAGTTAACTCGGGGCGGTTGAATATTTACAGCTATGTCAAACCTTTTGCCTTTGAATAACCCCACTGTCTAACATATATCCAGGGGCGGAGCTAGAGAGCGAGTTACGGGTTTCGGCCGAACCCAATAAAACCAAAGAATTTCAAACTCTGTATTTGTTTGATGAAATTCATTAAACATATACAAATTATTACCCAGTAATTTAAAAATGATTAAAATCCTGAACCCATAAATTTCAAATCCTCAATTGTTTAGGTCTCTTGGAAAGTTCGTTTCCGTAAAATGAGACTAATGATGATTAATGAGTTGTTGATTGAACTAATTTGCACCAAAGAGTTCTGCCTTATTTTATATTGAACTCTATTAGTACTATCTTTTGTCAAATAGTTTTCTAACCTTTAGAGTCATTTTATTTGTAAAAATTACAATCTATTGTGAAACTTGATGGATAAAGCTCAGTCAAAAGGGGGAAGTTGGGATAGAGACAGAAGATCCACTGTATTAGAAAATATATCATTCATTTCATCCGGCAGCTAATACACGTAGATAATGCTTATATATACCTTAAGGAAAAAAAGATAGAGCTATGAGTACAACAAATGAAACTATATGGAAAATAATAACTATAAAATATCTCCAAGACAGTGATGTATCTATACAATGAATATGTACAATTAATAGAGCTATGAGTATACTCTCCTAAACACCCCCTCAAGTTGGAGCATGTGGAATCCTCAACTTGGAAAAAATAAAATGATGGGAGTAGATCGAAAATGATCTCTTAAATATTTTCTCGAGTAATTTCATTTCTTTAAATTTATAAAAAGCGAGCACCTTTGATTTACGTTATATATGTAACAAACTTTACTTGTAAATTTTAACGAGAATGATAGACAAATAATTTGATAAAAGTATCAGAAAAGTTTTCTCAAATTCCAAAAATCGCAACATAAAAAGCTACACAAGACACCACAAAAATATGTTTAAAAATTACTGGCAAAAATTTTACACTGATAAAATACACGAGACAACAAAAATAAACGACAAAATAATAAAAAATAAATCTTATAGTACTTTTTTTCACAATTCATGTTAAGTCTAACAATCAGATAAGGCATTAGCGCAAATACTTTTTTTAACCCACTGAACGTGTGTGTGGGTGGTGGGGTTGGAGGGGGGTGGGGTTGGAGGGGGGGGTGGTGGGGGGGGGATTGTGGCGCAAATATTCGGAAACGGAACAAAGCTAAAGTAAAGTACATTTGTTGTATAGTGTACTTATTAGAGAAAGTATAAACGTTGGGAGTTGCAGTAGCAGGGAGAATTAGTCCTCGGTGGATACAGTCAACGCTAAATAAATCCTAACTCTGTCGGGATGTCGTCGCAGCCGCTTACGGTGGTCACTGATTCCGGCGAACGAGCTCCGCTTCTTCTTTCCAATTCTTCGCCTGAATTAATATTGTCGCACTCGCACGCTACAGATGGAGAAATAGTCTCCGAGCCGGCCGGATCAAAACCTACTCCCAATCAACGTTTGCTTTCTCTCGATGTCTTTAGAGGCCTTACCGTCGCTGTATGATTTTTTTTCTGTTGTTTTTCGAACTGACTGTATCTCCGCCTTTGCTAGAACTTAATTGTATTCGACTAGTTTTGCATGCTTTTGCAGTTTAACTTCTCTATGAACATAAAAGAAACACTTTGATCACAGCTTTTCCTGCAAAGCCCCTATATCAAAATTTGTATTTTTCTTCCGTGATTTCGCCTTCTGAATTGGGCTTAATTGCGCTAACCAGTAACTAACAATCCTAATGGAATGTTGATATGAAATTCTAAGCTACTCTTTTTGTAGCTGAAAATATCTTCTCTGTGCTCTTTTGTCTTCACTGATGCTGTTTATTTCCCAAGTCAACAAGTAATACTAATGCAAAATGCAGCCTTTTCTAGTGCTAAAATGCAAATTTTCAGTTATGTTCCAGTAGTTTTAATGGAGCAATGAAACAACGGAATTGAAAATTTCGAATAAGTCTGTTTCTGATTCTAGGATGTATTATAAACTTGTTCTTTCTTTTGGTCTTCTCTGCTAAATTACGTGTGTCTTCTGCGGTTTCATGTGGTCTATTCTCTTTGTTATTTGACTTACTTTAGTCTCCTTTCTTCATTACCTTAGTTTTCTTTTATGTGGTTTATTTGACAGTTGATGATTTTGGTTGATGATGCTGGAAAGGCTTTCCCATCCATAAACCACTCCCCGTGGTTTGGAGTGACCCTTGCCGACTTTGTGATGCCCTTTTTCCTCTTTATTGTTGGTGTTTCTGCGAGTCTAGTATTCAAGGTACCATTCATCATGCTTTTTTTTGTTAGGTAATCCAATTTTTTCGATTCCAACAGTGATGAGAATCCATTGTTGATGCAGAAAGTTTCCAGCAAACCGCAAGCTACAAAGAAAGTCTTACTGAGGACAGTTAAGCTCTTTATTTTGGGAGTGTTCCTTCAAGGTATGCCATTGGCTGAGCACCTCACATCGAGGGAGGGAGGGAGGGATTAACACTTAAGTGTTGTTTATGAAATGCATTGTATACGTAGGAAAGAAATGACTATGTTCAACTCATGCTCTGCCTTCATTTCCTCCTTATCAAAAAATAAAAAGTAAAACAGGCACCCAAGAGTGTGACCTAGAGTTCAATGAAGTGGGTGATATTCTTGGAGTCTAGGGTTCATATTCCAGGAAAGACAAAAAAAGCTAGGTGATTTATTCCCATTTGCACAATCCTTGGTGCGCCAGAGCTACTTGGTACCTGTGTTGGTGAGAGGTAGCAGGTATTCAATGGAATTGTCTAGGTGAGTGCAAGATGGACCGGACACCACCATTATTAAAGTAAAATCCCTGTTCATTAAAAGCTCTTCCTACTTACCATGTTGAAAAAAATACAGAAATCTTGTTTGTCTCAACTATACTTGCAAAAGAGCCGAGCTTGCTCAGAATATAGGATCAACTTATAAACAACAACCTATAATTTGGCTCATTACAGTTTGTTGTCTATATTGTTTGCTTAATCAGACCCTCTGTTTACAAATCGAGGCCCAACGCGGGCTAGCTAAATGCAAAGCTTGATTTCTTTAAAACCCACCAATCTGAAATGAACCCTTTCCGTTAGCACAAAACATAGTACATACGAAACTTCAAGGTCTAAATAATCAAAGCTTCATTTACTTGACATAAAAGTGAGGATAAAAAATAATCAAACGAGTTTTTAGATGTGAGGTTGAAGTCATTGTTGTCTAAAACCAAGCTTCCGTTGTGGTGGTGGGTGCACGTTGTACAACAATCAACCATGGTGGACTTATTCAAACAAGGATCATCTATTTAGATGGTATTAGGAAATTGTATAGCTATACTTTCAATAGCCATGGTTCTTTTGTTTCCGGAGTCCACATATTATTGATTATCAAGGCCATATATAACTGATTATCAGAGAATTGTTTGTAAATGGAACCTTTTGCTGACTTTGTCAAAATTAAAGTTCTGACTTATTGTTTTGACAAAACATAAGGAGGAAATTTGCAGTGGGGTAACACCAGGAGGAAAAAGGGCTCAATTGCTTCTCTCCTACATGAACTGAAAATTTGGCATCATGAGCTTTTGTTGTCATTAGCTAGTTAGCTATTATGGAAAATTTAAAAGGCTTCCTTTTGTAAAAAAATTTCTCAACTGCACTTAAACTCACATGTTTTACAAGTCATTGAATCCATGATTACTCATTCTTAGGTGGGTATTTCCATGGGCGCGACAACCTGAGTTATGGAGTTGATATTGCTAGAATTAGATGGATGGGAGTGTTACAGGTACTTTATCTGACAATGGCTTGTGTTCCTTAATTGATTTTTTTCTTTACTCGTATAATCCCAGGCTGTCTTCTACGCCCTTAGGTAGATTAAAACCTTTATTGTTATCTGTATTTCAAGTTCCTTTATATCCTAGCATTACTCTATGTGCTTTTCTGCTGTAGAGGATTTCTATTGGTTATCTATTTGCTTCCATTCTGGAAATTTGGCTTGCCAATGATTATACTGTTGATTCAGCAAAGGCATTCGTCAGGAGATACTTCTTTCAAGCGTAAGTTATACCTCTTGAGATTATGGATCATGTGCTGCTTGGTTCGTTCATGGTTTATTTTAATATTTTTTTTGGTGATGCACATGGTTGAATTGTTTGTGTTTCTTAATCAGTGTCTTCCTTGGTCGAGAATATCACACGTGTCTGTTCAAGATTTTTGTAGTGCTCAAAATTTTGTAGCAGCAGCAGAATATTTATCCATACACTTGTGGATGAACTAGTACTCTTGAGAATCTTTAAATGATATTACTACTACCTGTTCCTGCGGGAAAAGATCTATGATACTCCAAGGAATTCGTGAAGCGCACAACAATATTATAGTGATTCAAATGGCTATCCATCAGTTATAGGGAAATACTGCTGGTTGGCATTTGTTATCTTCCTATGTTCATTTTAGTTCTTATATAGCAATCCTTTGACCAGATCAGTCAAATGAAAATCTCCTTTCCTTAGTTTTGCCTGTTTAGCTTTTCTGTTTCTATTGCATTTTTTCCTGAGACATACATGGTCCAATACATGATGACCTTTAGCTTTTTGCTTGTCCAGATATACGGGTCCATGCAATAGTAAGATTTTTCATAGTAAATAAAGAGATCCCAAATTACACCTTAATGCCAATTAAAAATTGTAAATTCGTGAAGAAGAATAAACTTGCCACAAAGTTTTCTGTACATGATAATGCCACTTATTTTGAGAAGCTTTTCCTACTTTTTCTGCTAATATACTTCTCAATATGCAGGGTGGCTGGAACCTTAATTGGTTTATCTTACCTGATTTTGCTGTATGGCCTCTATGTTCCAGATTGGTTCTTTGAAATATCGAGTCTTAACATGGAATCACCAGTTTCAGGATATGAATTGAGTACTCAAACTGTAAGAATCTTTCTGAAGTGCTCCAAGACTTTACTTTTCTCTGGTTTAATCTGCTGGTGGCTATTAAACGCCATTCCTTTTCTGCACCAGACATCTGTTAAGTTTTGTCACTCTACATGCCTTATGTTAAGTTTCCTAGAAATCTGAGTCTTCACTTAGTTATTAATTGGGTTATTTGGGAGGTCTGTGCCCTTGGTTTAAGAGAGAGAGAGAGAGAGAGAGAGAGAGAGAGAGAGAGAGAGATTCACCCACTCTTGTTCTTACGTTAGGTCCTGATATCTATTTTTAACAGGTTAACTGTGGAGTGAGGGGCAGTCTTGATCCTCCTTGCAATGTGGTTGGTCTGATTGATAGGCTTCTTCTTGGTGAAAAACACCTTTATCAACGTCCGGTCTACAGAAGAACCAAGGTTCTTTATGACCTTAATTGTCATGTGCAAACTCTGATTTGGTGGATTTGAACTTTACATCTCTGTTCTCATCATCTTGCTCGTGCTAATAATTTTCTGTCGGCAGGAATGCAGCGTCAACTCTCCTGATTATGGACCTCTACCATCAAATGCACCTGGATGGTGCCTTGCTCCATTTGACCCTGAAGGAATCTTAAGGTAAATATCCTCTTTTCCCTGTGTACACTTTTCCAGCAGATTGCATCCAGCTTAATTTTGTTAGCTAGAGCCTAGGTACACAATCGAAACAACATTTTTTTTTGACGTGATTTGCTTTTTTGAGGTACTAATTCATAAAGGCCGATTGATAAATCTCTGCACTTTGTTAGACGTATAAAGTAGCATATTCTTTTGCTGTACCATTTGTTTTACGTATGTTTGGGGGCTCCTTTTTCTTTTTCTTGTAAATCAAATTATATATGAGCCTCATTGTCAGCTAGCAAATTCTGTTCCTTTGCCTTACTTTATTTGCTTCCAGCTCATGTCCTTTTCTTTTCTTATTGAAACTATTCAGTTCTTTGATGGCCGCCATTACATGCCTTGTGGGCTTGCATTTTGGCCACATTCTTGTGCATATTAAAGTAAGAAAGACATGATACTCTTTTGAAACATGTGCTAACTATAGAATTGCTTGTTTTATTTTGTTGCATCCTCTTTCTCACATAAAGACATCTTTGCTGTAGGGTCACATGCAGAGGTTAATCTTTTGGTCGGTATTTTCTGTCGTTCTAACAATTGTAGGATATTTGTTGGAGCTTGCAGGTATGCTGTTTAATGGATGATGGTTGGTTGAATTTTGTTTTCAATATGTGTTTGCTTTATAGGTGATGCTTACAGCACATTTTTGATGTTCCAGGTGTTCCTCTTTCTAAACCGCTTTACACATTGAGCTATATGTTCATCACGGCTGGAGTATCCGGTTTGCTCTTAGTAGTTCTTTATTACATTGTGAGTCTGACTAGATTTTCCGGTTATCTTCTCTATTTATGAAATTAACCCTTTTGTGATATTAATTTTCTGAAAAATGATATGTACCAAAAATGAGAAATTCTCTTGCATTGTGATATTAATTAAATAAAGTAACAGCTTGGTACTTTATCTGATAAAATCTTTACCTTATATTAAATAAAGAGCTCGATGTTATTAACATACTGTTTCGTATACTCTACTTAATGAAAAAGCGCCTGGTAGGTTAATAAACGGAATTAAACTGAAGTTCACAACATGAGTCTTTATACAAGATCTATACGTGCAAAGATCAAGGTCGTCAATACTATTTTCATTGTTGATTTTGTTGGTAAGTAACTGGTAAAAATACGGTAGACTCGAAAAGTTTAATCATTACCAATACAACAATACTAAACCCAGTAAATTCCCACAAGTGGGGTCTGGTGAGAGTTGAGTGTACGCTAATCTTATCTTTACCCTGGGAGGGTAGAAAGGTTGTTTCCGAATAGATCTTCGGCTAAAGAAAAGATGAAAAAGAAGCAGTGGCAACAAGCAGTAACAACAATAAGATATTAAGAAAACTGAAACGGAAGATAACAATAAAATAGTAGGTAGTAATAGCAATTTAAGAATGAAAAGATACCATACTAACACTAATACTATCGGTATGGGAAAGAAAACGGAAAACACTCGACTACCTACTAACCTTCTACCCTAATTCTCGAGCTCCACACCCTCCTATCAAGGCTCATGTCCTCCGTAAGCTTAAGATGCGCCATTTCCTGCCTAATCACCTCTCGCAGTACTTCTTTGGCCTACCTCTAGCTCTCCTCATACCCCCAAGGTCAACCTTTCACATCTCCTAACTGGGGCATCTGTGATTCTCCTCGTCACATGCCCAAACCATCTCAGCCTCGCTTCCCGCTTCTTATCCTCCACGGTTGTCACTCCCACTTTGTCTCGAATAACTTCATTCCTAATCTTATCTATCTTAGTATGCCCACACATCCATCCCAACATCCTCATCTCAGCTACTTTCATCTTCTGGACGTGAGAGTTCTTGACTAGCCAACATTTTGTCCTATACAACATACTCGGTCTAACCGCCATTTTGTAGGGCTTACCCTTAAGCTTAGTGGCACATTTTTATCACACAGGACTTCGGATGCGAGCCTCCATTTCATCCCCCTGCTCCAATACAATGTGTGACGTCCTCATCAATCTCCCCATATTAATGTAAATGTATATTTGGTCGATGAAGGTGGAGTACGATGGTTCTGTTGCACAAGAACAAGGGTGATATCCAAAATTGTAACAACTATTGGGTATAAAGCTGTTGAGTCACACTATGGATGTTTGGGAGAGGGTGGTGGAGGCCAGGGTGAGGAGGTGTCTGTCTATTTTTGAGAACCAGTTCGGATTCATGCTGGGGAATTCGACTACGGAAGCGATTTATCTGGTGAGGGGATTAATGGAGCAGTATAGGAAAAGAAAGAAGAACTTGCATATTGTGCTTATTGACCTTGGGAAAGCGTACAATAAAGTTCTGAGGGAGGTTATGTGGAGGTGTTTGGAGGCTAGCGGCGTTTCGGTAGCGTACACTAGGGTGATTAAGGATATGTATAATGGTGCTAAGACTAGGGTGTGGACTGTGGGAGATGACTCGGAGCATTTCCCTGTCGTGATGGGGCTACACCAGGGATCGACTCTTAGCCCGTTTTTATTTGCTTTGGCGATAGATGTGCTGTCGTGACACATCCAAGGGGATATACCTTGGTGCATGCTATTTACCGGTGATATAGTGTTGATTGACGAGACGCGAGGCGGAGTTAACTCTCGCGAGGCTAGAGGTTTGGAGACAGACCTTGGAGTCTAAAGGTTTCAAGTTGAGTAGAACCAAAACAGAATACTTGGAGTGCAAATTCAGTAACGGGACCCATGAAACAGACATAGACGTAAATCTTGATGCTCAAGTTATCCCAAGAAAGCTAGTTTCAAGTATCTCGGGTTTATTATCCAAGGTAACAAGGAGATTGACGAAGATGTCACACATTGCATCGGAGCGGGATGAATGAAATAAAGGCTCGCTTCTGGTATCTTATGTGATAAAAATGTGCCGCCAAAACTTAATGGTAATTTTATTGAGTAGTGGTTTGACTGACTATGGTGTATGGGGCTGAGTGTTGGCCAGTCAAGAACTCTCATGTGTAGAAGATGAAAGTTGCAGAAATGAGGATGTTGAGATGAATGTGCGGGTGTACTAGGAGAGATAAGATTAGGAACGAAGATATCCGGACAAAGTGGGAGTAGCCTTCGTGGAGGACAAGATGTGAGTCGAGGCTGCATGGTTCAGACATGTTGAGAGGAGAAGCATTGAAGCTCCCATTAGGAGGTGTGAGTGGTTGGCCATGGCGAGTTTGACAAGAGGTCGAAGTAGGCCTAAAAAGTTTTGGGGAGAGGTGATTAGGCAAGGACATGTCACTGCTTCAGCTCACTGAGGACATAACTCTTGAAAGGAGGATGTGGAGGTCGAGAATTAGGGTAGAAGGTTAGTAGGTTGTTGGAAGTTTCTTAGTTGCTCACCGATAGTCTTAGTAACACGCATGTACCTTCATATTCTTAGATCTTTATTGCGTTATGTGGTTTTGTTTGCCTCATGTATTGTACTTCTATGTTGTTATTATTTGGTACTACTTATCTTTTATCTCCCTCTTTTTCTTCTCTTCCTTTCTTGCTTTTCTCCTCCTTCTCCTTCTTCTTCTTCTTCTCATTCTCATCCTCTCCGAGCCGAGGGTCTATTGGAAACAACCTCTCTACCTTCATTAGGTAGGGGTAAGGTCTCCGTACGGACTACATATACTGGGTATGTTGTTGTTGTATATTTGGTCATGATGCATTACAGTCTAGCATCTAACTGAAAGCAGATATGTTTATATATTCGCTAAAGCAATGCTTCATCTGCAGTCTGCATTTCCAAATTCAATTAGATGGCTTTCTGGAAGATTCCAAGACAGGGTACCAAATAATGAAATTCCGATTGTGCACAAGACTGTTTTCCTGATAACCTAATGCATCTTTCAAATCATCTAGTGATTGCATTCCTGGCACTGACTTATGGCTTTTGAGAGAAACATCTTTATTTTGAAGTAGAAACCTTCTACTTCTCATAGAGTATTTGTATTGCAAGCGTTTGGCTCTGTTACAACGCTTTCTTGTAAACTATTAAATAGTAAAGATATTCCCTTTAATCTTTTATATCATTAGAGGAAAAGGATAATATTGCTGATCTAGGGCATGGAATTTGATTTGCATTCTCTATATGGTGCAGGTTGATGTCAAATGTTTCAGGAAGCCGTTGATACTATTTCAGTGGATGGGAATGAATGCTCTCATCCTCTATGCTTTGGCTGCTTGTGACCTCTTTCCCGCAGCACTACAAGGTTTCTATTTGTATTCACCTGAAAACAACTTGGTAATCATCTTCTTTCCATTAAATGTTCGTTCCTCTAGTAACTTACTCATCTCCTGAGAAGCTATTTCTGGTAATTTTAAGGCTGTGGTCCACGAAACTTCTTTCGGCAAGCAGTGTTTGTGGAAGATCAATGATCAACTACAGCACACCAAAGATATTTCTGTTTTTGTATCCTGATGGATAAATTAGTAGTATGAATTTGGATGATTCTCAGTAAAATGGTTTTGGACTCTGGTGGAAGAGGGTGGGTTGAGGGGTTTCATTTGAAATTGGGACCTCTTGACCAGTTAAACTAGCCATCATGTAGCATAGTGATATTTTATGGCGTCATGCACATAATAGCTTTCATACTAGTATATTCTCCTCAAGTCGCTATATGTTCAATTTTTTCTTGTTAACAATATTCTCTCCATCTTTCGTGTTAGAGACATCATCAAATTAAATAGCACCCTTTTCTAGCAAGTCCGCTGCTTCCTTTAGGTTTCAAGTTTGTTTACTGCATACTGTTAGGTGGTTTTAGAGACGTACAGATAGTATCTACATCAAAATGATGCTTCTCTTTAATTAAATCTAAAGTTACAAATAAAATGGAATATAGGTTGACATCACAGAAAGGTTGCTTCAAGCAGTATTTCATTCAAAGAAGTGGGGTACTCTGGTATTTGTGATGCTTGAGATACTGTTTTGGGGCTTGGTTGCTGGATTCCTTCATGCAAAAAAGGTTTATGTAAAGCTATGAAGTTGCTGACGGAAATGCTTTTTCCACTGAGTGGGTGCCGCGCTCTCTTATCATGCCCAAATGTTTCAAAAGCATGCTTTCAGTGAGTTCTTCGGCAGCAAATCCAGAAGATAAACTCAGATTCTCATAGCATTCTACTTTACTGTCATCATGGCATGTATATAGCTGCGGATAATTTATTACAGTAGAATGGTAGGTTATAACAGTTTCCAGATTTCTCCTCGTTTAGTTATGGCATTACAATGTGCTTCTGGAAGATATGTATTTAGTCCTGTCACAAGATGACATTACGTTGTAAATTAAACTTGTACAATATGTAGCTCTCTTTGTTGTTCCTCTTCTATTACTCGACTTAGCTGGTCCTGATATGGAATGAAGGTAAAGCTATAGCATCAATTTGATGCTAATTTATTGAAGAAACCTTTTCATAGGAAACCTAGACTCTTCCAATTTTGGGGAGGAATAACTGGCAGTAGGGACAACTGGTGTTTGTTGGGCGGGGGGGGGGGGGGGGGGGTCTATATTATGGAAAGCACCTATCTTATAAATGTGACACGATGGATAAAGAAGAAATGTAGTAAAGAAGAAGCTAATGGGTCCTGCCATCATCGGTATGGGAGACAAGGGATTGTTTGGATGTCAAGCATCCTCTTTCACTTTTCAGTAAGGGAAAATACGATTCCAAAAGTTGTGTTGTCCAAATCAGGAAAAGATTCACACAGGCGCAGCCCCTAAAGATGCAGACACACAACATTAGTTGTTTCTTATGATTAGTGATGTTCTAAATAAATTGAAAGGCATCGGTACAAATGTAATAGTTTCACCAACGTGGAAATGTCAAGAGACGCTGTTTTTACTCTATGGACTATGGTTTTTGTATGACGTAAACATGGCCTTCTTAGCTTTAGTTTTTACCAGGATCACAAGAGTTGCACCAGCCACCTAATGAAATAATTACTAATTAGCACTTAAATTCCCATTTGATGCGCAAGATATAGAAAAGAGCTGGACTATTTGTGCTCTCAGGTCTATTATGAATGCTTTTCAAGCTTATTCATCAAGGGAAATGAGTCTCCTCGCCCGATGTTTGATAAGCACACGATCAGATTCTTTAATCAGAGAGAGAGAGAGAGAGACTAACACTTATCTTTTAATTAAAGATAGTACTGTATAGAATTACAGCTAAGCTCTAGTGCAGTAATAATTAAGGGATAAGACTATAATGAAATTGAAGTGGCAAAATTGAAGGATTGCCAAAGTACACTTTAGTGATTATGTGTAATGTATAGGGAGTATTTGCGTAAGGAGTGGCCTTTCGGCTACATGAAACTTTGCTTCAAAACTCCTCCAAATAACCTTTTTTCATCACACCCCCAACGGTCTGATGTAACCCTTAGCATATTTGTCTTTTGCCTTTAATCCTCAGACAAAAGGGCCTAATTATAAATGGGCATCCCTTCTTAATTGTTTCCTTTACAGCACCCTAGCTCTCCTCTTGGGGAAAATATGGCCAGTGACAAAGCAGCGATATGTGAAGTTTCTGAAACCTACAAGAGCTGCCAAGAGGAATGTTATGATGATGGGGAGAGGAGGCATCAACAAGAATATGATCAAGAGAGCTGCAGGGTGGAGGTGGAGCACCGGTTCATGGGTAAAGCACTGGCACATAGAGCCATATATGGTTCAACTAGCCGCCGAGGAAGGTCAGCCAGAAACCTGAGAAACATAAACTATCTGATTAAGACATTACCCAGCAGGCTAAGCAAAGTCTCCTTGGCTGACCAACTAGACTCTTAATTTGCTTCAGGCTTCCTTTAATTTGATGCCATTATTATCATTTCTTAGTTATATCTATATCCTGTCGTTATATTGCTACACCTGCAAATGTTAAAAACCGAGTACAAGCCTATTTAATTACTCCTGCTAACATATAGTTGGTAGGTATTGTAGAGTTTAGACCATCTTTTGATCGCCCATTGGCTGATATGTGCTTTGTCATCAGACATTACGTTGCATGATTTGGAACCTCCGAAAAGAATCGCATGATTAACTGTATCTTGGGAGCAGTTCAAACATATAATCAATCTAGCTCCAACTGTTCTTTACCTTGAGGTGTGACCAGAGCATTACCTCTATATATTCTCAAATGAGAATTCCAACTTTCCAAGATTAACTTTGAGCAATAAATTCAGCATCCGAAAGTATTAGTGAGTCTGATAGGTTCTGCCTTTTGGAAGCAATAATAACACCCCCCGACCCGAAGTGTAACTTTGTCGCAAGCATGCAACACCAAGGCTTTCTTCTTTTACTAATTAATAAGTGATTCAGTATTGAGTTCATGGCCTGCAATAAGTGAGCTTTTCCGGTGCAATCAGTTGGTGAACCAGAGTAGGTGGGCTTTGCGGATCTGGAAGTGATCGACATCATAACATGTCAGCTTCTAACGCTTGATTATTTTTAATCACATATATATGGGGGATAAAATAGGGCCAAAATATGTCAAACTCCAGCACATGATGATTTTTTCCTTTTAAAACGTGTAAAAGGGGAGGTGTTTGGTCACAGCCTACAGAGCGCTTCCCGTGTGCGTTGGCAGCAAACCGCACCAAGTGAGAAGCCTTTACAACTCTATGGGCAGCGCATAACCTTTTTCTAAGTCATGTTGAGCGCACAATAGAATTAGAGGCTTGAAATATGCGACTGACATTCTATGAACTATCTTTGGAAACATTAAACACCGCTATTCCTTTAATTTATTGTCTTAGTTTAATTAAGAATGGCCTCATTCCCCGGAATGGTCAAAATTTTAATCGGCAGAAACAGCCAAGCCAGACAAAATTATTATTATTACAATGTTACTTGATAGGCATGGTTACTAGTTTCTTACTTGTAAGTTCGTTCTAATTGAATGTGAATGTCGTGGTTTAGAGTTACCATTTTCTGCGTCTAAGTTAATTATGTAATCAACCACCAATTTTATTCCAGTCGCAGAACTTTAGGCAAGCTATATGTATTACTAGTGATATTGTTCGCTTAGGGCCTAGGCCCTACTGCTTTAAAACGCGTCACTAGAGTCTAAGACATGTCTACCTATATATATATACCCAACATCTTGTTTGTATTTTGACCTGAATTTCTAATTCTATTAGGACTCTTTTTTCTTGAAGTATGAAAAAGACTCCTAAAAGGATTAAATCTCCTTAATATGTCTTATCCTTTTCTTGGAAGACAAGTTTTGCACATCTATAAATAAGGACCTCTACTTCTCACAAAAAAACAAACAACAATAGCATCCACAATGTAGTCATTAAAGAGTTTTGTTTAGGGGGAGATTTTTCTCTCGATAGTTTTTCTTCTTTTATATTACTTTTTTCATATGTAGATCAATTGATCAAACCATTATAAAATATTATGCTTAGTTTTGTATATTTTTCTTTTGTCATCATGATTTAT
Source organism: Nicotiana undulata (assembly GCA_005239495.1). Taxonomy (NCBI): domain Eukaryota; kingdom Viridiplantae; phylum Streptophyta; class Magnoliopsida; order Solanales; family Solanaceae; genus Nicotiana; species Nicotiana undulata. Next base: position 15,851 of record ML275267.1, on the reverse strand, counting down.
CGTCCACCAAACTTTGTATTGTTAGTTTTCGCATGCACCATGTTATTTTGATCCCAACACATCTCTCCCGTAGATTCTTGTACCAATTATAATAGATTTTTCAAGTGGATGTAGTACATGTACAAGAAAAATTATATAGACACAACATATGTTTCTTATGAATCAGTGTCGGAAGACAAATTTAATTTATTAAAAATTGTCTCCAACACTGCGCGCTTAACTAAGTACTGATCACAATGTACTTGTTCTTCAAAGACAGAACCAAGTTGTTATTCTTAACAATGATTCATGTGTGACGTACTACAAAAAAACAAATTTAAAAATATAGCTGGCGATGGGATAAGGCAAGTGGATTCGGTTTAGTGGCAGATAAAATAGAAAGAAACGACTGACCTCGCGTCGGGAGCTAACGAGGGAAAAGCTCAAGGACATGAAGACAAGGCAGAAATGTCTACAACTAGTGATCGAATTTATAACGCCTTAACTGAAAGTACACCTAAGAATACAGAAAATTTTCCAGTAAAGCAAGATGTATAAAATGAACTGGCTATAGAATACTCATGTCTTGTTACGTTCCTCTTGTCTTTGTATAGCAATTCATACATATATTTCGCCTGCGTATAATAGAATACATATAAGAAATCTTATGATGAATGCCTTGTTTATTAGTCCGTTCTTCGATCATCATTTGACAGCTCTTTAATTCATATAGCATGTATAATTGGACTAATAAATGTTGTGTGTAAATTAAAATGCATGCACGTCGATCATCATCATGAGCCAGCCGTGGGCGTGCATGCATAAAAAGTCCACGTACTTGTAGCCTTATTTATTCTTGACCTTGTTTCTTTTTTTTCCCTTTTAAGTTAAATACTTAATCGAATTGGCCGCTCATTGAGTCAATGTTTTGACGCCTCATCTGTTGGTAAAACTGAAGGATGAACTCCTCGGCCTTAGCATCAATCATGTCGTCAGCACCAATAGCATCGAAGACCTGGTCAGGATCCTCTTCTTCCTCCTCCTCATCAAGTTCTTGGAGATTGTTTGCGGAAGCATACTGGCTCATGGTGCCAGAGGAAGTTGAGGCCTCCAGTGCTTGGAGATCGTTTGCTGAAGCGTACTGGCTCATGCTGTCTGTAATTGAGGGTGCAGCAGCAGCAGCAGGGACATCCAGTGCTTGGAGATCGTTTGCCGAAGCGTACTGGCTCATGGTTCCGTTACACGACAAAGCTGAGGCTGATGATGTGGTGTCACCGTAGTCGTAAGACGCCGCCCGGGGCAGTGTACGACTATTGTTGTCCTGGAGATGCAGAGGCCGCATGGATCCCACCAGCATCTTCCAATCACCCTTGGTGGATGATACAGCTACCTGAGCTGCTTTCTGCTTTCCTTTTGTACGATGGCGTAACATGAACATTGCAGCTTTGAACAAGCCAAATACACCTGGCTTCTTCTTCTTCTTCCTCATTACGTCATCGGTAAGCCTCTCTCCGTTATTAATGACGCCGTTAGGCTGCAGGGGTTGTTCGACGACATCATTGCGGGTGTCAATATTATAATTGGAAATTATAGACGATTGGGCACTGCTCTTGTCGTTGTCAGTTGCTGTGATGGTGAATACGCCTTCCGTCATTCTTCGGAAGAGCTTTTTCCTGTTAGAGAGGGTTAAAAACGGCGAATACAATTACCTCCCCTGCAAAATGCAGGTGGAGTTATGGAAAAAGAATTTGGGTGCAATTACAAGTTTTCTTATGCTATATATAGGAGGGCCAAAAGGAACCTAGCTAGAATTTCTATGTTGATCCCGACGTTACTATTTTGTTGGACAGTTTTACCATTCAATTTAAGCTTGCATGCACATTTGTCATAAAAACAACCACGATAATTATGGGAGGAAAATGTACGGCTCTACTCTTTAGATTTAGTAGCTTAAAATTTTCATTCAACATTAGATCATGCATTTATCCAAAATAACGAAATCGACCAGTAATTGCTTAATTAGGGCAAAACGGTCAAAGGGGTGGATGAATTTGTGTGGCTGCAGAGGAAAGAGACAACCAACGGCGTCCATTTTCTACAATAGCGGAGCTTTCTCCTCGCCACCGCACAACAATGGATGGTTTTCTTTTCTTTCGCCGCTACTATTCTTGAAGGCTTTGGATTGTTTAACTTTTTTATAATTCTACTACTACATAAGTGAATTAAAGAGGAAACATGAGTAGTGTGAGTTCACCCACCACGTATTGTGTGAGAGACTTGAATCAATATCACTAAGCTATAGGCCCTGTTTATACCTGGGATATATGGCCAAATTTAAATATCGCAAAAATTAAGTCCCACCTTGAGGCATAGGTCCATTTTCCTTTAGTTATACTAATTCTTTTGAGCTTTTAGCACATGCAACTAGATATTTGCGAAGAGGGTTCAATTTTGAGACTGAATTTTAAAGTAAGAATGTAGCTAGAAAGAAAGAATAGAAAGTTGTCCTTGTTCTATCTAGCTAAAACTAATCAGTATCATGACGTAAGACAAATGAACAATGCAAAAGAGAAATGTAAAACAAAATAGAAATGAATCAAAATGACAGTTCTCGTAAAAAAAATTGAGCTACAAAAAGCCACTTGACAAACATTAGAATCAGAAAGTACCAAAGGACTGTTTCTGGCTTCCCATTCATCCACTGAATATCCCTCAAACAAATAGCAATTAGATCATCACAGACATAAGAAAGCAATTGAACGGAAGTATATCACAAATTTAAAAGGCATAAAAATCAATAGAAACATCAATTCTGGAAAAAATTTGAACTAGAAAGATCATTCATTAGCATCAACTTTGACCACCTGATTAGACTTAAGACTCCTAAGTAACAAAAAAACTCTTTTTTCTCCTCATTTTCATTATTCGTTATCCAATATTTCACCATCCCAAACAAACAACAACCATAACTTAACACCCGAATGCATAAAACTTAGTCGCAGTATCTCAATTCTAAAAAAAACATCAGCAATTATTTTCCATAAGTTTATCAAAGCAAATGCAGTAAAAAACTCAATAATTTACAATATTAAAGTCTACAGATTCAAGAATCAAGAAACAACAAACAAGAGTCATTAACCTAAATTAAGAATCAGCAATAAAACATTAATAAAATTCTGAAAAAGCGAGAAAGAACAAGGAATTTACCTGGGATGCCAATGCCATGACGGATGAAACGCAGGCGAGGTAACGGAGAGAACTGAGAAGCAGCGGCGGGCAACTGCCAGCGATTGGCGAGGCAGACATGTTACACCCCATGTGTTGTACGTGAAAATACGCCATAAGTAAATTGATGAAAGCTCGGAAAGGAGATGTTATATCCCGCATTTTCGTACGATAAAGTTTCATCGTAAGTTAATCAACATAAGTTCGGGCAGGAAATTATTTTGAGATTACAAGTATTATCCTATTTCAAACAAGTGATAAGTAAATTCGTGAAGGTGAGAGGGTAAGCGAATTGAAGAAAATAAGTTTCGTCAAAGTTTGACAATTTGGAATAAAATACGGTCCGAGCTATAATATCCGGTATTTATAGACTAGTGCTATACAAGGTACCCCATGACCACGATAGTAGGATACGTAAAATGTGTTAAAAGTGAATAGTATTTTAAGCAATTTGAAATAATTCTTAATTATATGGCATTTGGGTGTGTTAAATACAAAACACTGCAAAACACTTCATTTCTAAATACAAAACAGACGTTAAGAATTTATATGAAGAAGAATTCATAACAGCTTCAACCAATTCCTACTAGGATTCCAACGTTAGCAACCTCAATCCAACGAGATTTCTTAGCACCTTAGCACTGTGAGATTTTGCGATTATAAGGGAGTACGGTGCAATCTTTTTCAAGAATATCATACGAATTTACTCCAAGTATGTTAAAGCTAAACCTTTCCTTCATTTTGGCATGATCCAGTAACTACATATGTTTGATAACGAGATATAAAGAGAAGTTCATACTCCCGAATTTATACATTATCCTAGTCTCATAAGTTACAGTATTCTACCTTATCGGAACTTTATGCTCAATTGAGTATTGTCTTCTTCCAGTCAAGACAGAAGAGAATCTATATACACAGTATTACAGTACTTTCACTACCATCAAGCTATAATCGATGGCAGGCCCCTATTGGGCACCCTCTGATCAGATGGTAAGTTGTATACCGAGCATACTGTGGCCAAGCGCCCATGAGTGAGCCCAGCTTGGCCGAGATACAGAGCCTAGTATGGCCGAGCACCTAGAGCGAGCTTACTACGACAGAGCAGTTATATATATATATATATATATATATACCGAGCCTTATAGGGCCGGACAACTATTTTACTTACTATATTGAGAGAGTTGAGTCAGTATCAGCAGGTGAGAATATCTTCAGATTATCTTTGACTCCCAGTTACTTTCAGTTATTATATTATCAGTTCAGTTTCACCTTTCAGTATATTGCCTTACATACTCGGTACATTATTTCGTACCGACGTCCATTTTCAAGGGGTGCTGCATCTCATGCGTGCAAGTTTAGATAGACAGACGGGTAGACTTCCTCATTAGGTGTTGCCCGAGTTCAGCTTGATCGATAAGCTCCATGCCCTTCGGAGTTGCCGGGTCTAGAGCTTTATATACATCTTATGTATATATGTATATATGTTATGAGTAGGTCAAGGCCCTGTTACGATCATAGTATATCCATTAGTAGAGGCTTGTAAACATGTCTTGTCAGTTAATGCAGTATATTGGGCTTGTAGGCCTTTTATATATATTTCGTTGGTTTGTCGGCTGTAGTAGTTATGACGGCCTTGTCGCCCCAGCTATATATTGATATTTAGTCAGCATTCGCAATTGTCTTGCAATGTGGTCCATGGCCAAAGTATGATATTATATGTTCAGAGTCCCTTAGTCACAAGTTGGTACGCAAGGAAAGGTGAGGCAGCAGGTGCCGGTATCGCCCCCCCAGGTTCGGGGCGTCTTATTTTTCCCATTTAAATACGGTCTAATTCCAAACTCATCATGAGTTTTAAGCATTAGACTTCAAGTAGCAGTTCCATCCACGTAAACCTTCTAAGGGTATTTCCATTTCTCAGTATATACTACTCAATAACAAAGTTGTCAAACTAGACCAAACAAGATGAAAGGTAAAGAAGAGGTTCAACCGAACAAATATATGAGAAATGTCGTGCGAGAATACATTGCTTGCACTCAAGTGTCAAAACAACAGCAGCACTCCAAATGACATGCAGAAGAACCGTTTCCCCCCTTTTTATCCCCAGCTCTAGATAGCTCCCATCCCCTTTTATTCGCCTAAGACGAAAGGGTTTTAACTAGAAAGCGGCCATGAAGATATCACGATGCATGGTGACAGTCAGTAATCAACTAGGCCAGCATGTCATATTTTTGCTTATTTGCACTTCTTCCATTTGAATAAAAGGGCAGAAGTTCTAGAGTTCATATATATCCAAGACAGAAAGTTCGCCCCCCCCCCCCAACTAAAACAACGATATACATCTCAATCCCAAGCAAGTTGGGATTATGAATCTTCACTAGCATGTTTCTCCATTTAAAGTCATCTCAGTCCAACATCATACAATAAAAATTACCAAAAGTTCTCCATATTTTCTGTACGCATAAAAATCTCAGACGGTTAAAACTCCTAAAAAGCATAGGACTAAACTAAATAAACTTACATGACTAAAACATATGCCCAACTAATTGGTATCGCTTAGGTAGATCTTTTAGCTCCATCGTACCCTATCTTTCGCTTGGTCAGCATGGATTTGATTGTACTTGGGCAACTAAACGTTAATATTCTTTAAGACATGCACTTCGTTACAAAACCAATATGACCGCTACTGCTGATGTATTGCATACACATTTCCATTCTGCTGCCTCTTAACATAAGCTTCTAACTGTCCTGTTGCTGCCAAGATCAGACCTGTCGCACAAAGACAAATATGATAGATAGATCTTAGGTAGAGGGATCATCACATCATGTCGAATTAACAAGTTGCAAACTCTGTTAGAATCCTATTTTGGTAATGGCGTAATGCATAGGAATACAGTATCATTGCATAATTAATATATGTATAACATTTGTCTGCTCAGCTTATCAGGTCCTCTCTTCCACCACCAGCCTCAAAAAAAAAGAAGGGGAAAAAAGATCCACTTATACCAATATATTGACAGGGTCAAATAAATTTGCAAATTGCCACTAAAGGAAGCGATGGATGAAAACAAAACATGCTTGGAGAGAGAAATGCAGAAACAAAACGGCTAGAGGAAAAGAATGTTTAAACTAGTTATCCCCTATAACCCTCCCAACTAATTGTTTCCCATATTCTTCGCCACTGCTACCCTAGTCCAAAGAAACATATACATATATCTTCATCTATGTTGCTCGGACTCTCCGAAAATGTCGCCGGATACATGTCGGATCCTCCGAAAGCAGTGCATTTTGAAGGATCCGACACGAGTACGGCTACATTTTGGAGAGTCCACGCAACATAGATCTTCATATATGTATATATATCAAGACACATAAGAAAAGCTCTAGATTTCTTAAGCAATATAAACAACTTTGTTAAACTGATAAATCTTCCTTGTGAAGAAATAAAGGACATCATCCGATGTCACTGCCTAGAGCAACACAATATAACAATAAGCACAGAAACTGCCTCTTGGATAAAGGACAATACACATTAACATCAATGTCAATAATAGGGAAATAATAAGCACCAAAAATGTCATTTTCTTTTATATAGCATGAAGTCCATAGTTATTATACTCAGGACAGACACATTCATCCAACTAATCCTACCTAGAAAAGGAGCAGACGGCCTCCCAGGCCTTGACTTAAATTCAGGATGAAATTGCACCCCAATGTAAAATGGATGATCTGGAAGTTCCAAAATCTGCATAAAAAGCGTTTTTTTTGGGTCGGGGAGGAAGAACAAGTCAACAATAGCAGTAACAGAAAGAAGTAATCAGGAAATCACAACAATGTGACCAAACGATGCACCCAAGGGTGAGGCGGGCCTAGTGGTAAATGAAGGAGAATCATGAGGTCTTGGGTTCAAATCCCAATGGAGGCAAAAAACACTAGAAGATTTCTCCCAATCTGCTCAAGCTTTGGTTTGCAGAGTTACCCAGTACCTGTGTGGGTTTGAGGTAGCAGATATTGGGTGGATGGAATAGTTGAGGTGTGCTCAAGCTAGCCCCAACACCACCGAGATTTAAAAAAAAAACAATGTGACCAAATGATCACTGGCATAGAGCAAGAACAATGTCACAAAGAACTAGTTTTTCTTTTCTTCAGGAAGTCAATAGTGACTTATAACCTATACTGCAAAAACAAACCTCCATCCGTTTCCCACTTTCATCCCTTCCTACAAATTTCAAGCCGGCTTCTTCCAAAGAGCCAACAATCTCAGGATTGACCTGCAACATACACAAGACACTAAAACATTATGCTGCAGGGATGACAGCATACATGAAACGACCATTTCAATGCAACAAAGTTAACTCTTAATGTTTAACCTCATATCTATGGCGATGTCGTTCGTCCACATATTCTGAATTGTTATACCTGCCAACAGAAAGAATGTTAGGTACTCTTGTAAACATGCAATGCAAATATCAAAGAAATCCTGCACAGGTGCAAAAACTCAGGTAGTCTCAATGAAAAAAGATGTCCAAACGAATATCATAGTCCCCATCATAAATCAGGCTTGACAACTTCAAGATCAAGTGTTATGCTCCTGTCAGAGGTACAAAGCATACAAATTACATTCTAAGCCTAGTTCAAAGCCTAGGAAGCCCTGAAAGATGCCAAATGACCCAATCATCTGATGGAGGCACTCTAATGATGATCGATGAAAGCTTTCTAGTCTAATTCTTATGATTTAACTGTGAAATGATGACGTATAGAATCTGTACAGCTTTGCAGTGATACAATCAGGAGTCTGGAAGAACGTTCTTCGAGAGCCAAGCCTCATTGTACTTCCCATATGTGTTTTTGATCCCTGCATTACCAAGAAGGTGTAGTAGAGAATCTTACTAATCCATACTTTAAAAAGAATGTAGCAGCGAAATGGGAAAAAAGGTAGAGGAGTTCATTAAAGAAAGGCAATACAGCATTAATCTATTTATGCTTTATAGTGCGCAAGCTACCTCTGGCATGAAAATTACAACACGTTCAGGTGTCTGGGGATCAAACTCTTCACTGTTGGCCTTCTCCAAATGTAAAACCTTCAACGGTTAAACCATATAGTGCCAACTATTAGAGAGTTTATCAAGCACAATGAATCTTCTGATTTGATGTTCAAGAAAATGAACTCACAGATCTAGCAAACTCAATAACAGAGATCTGCATCCCTAAACAGATCCCCAGATATGGTACGCTATTCTCCCTGGCATACCGTGCAGCCAACATCATTCCCTTGACACCCCGATCACCAAATCCACCAGGAACCAAGACGCATGTTGCACCCTGCACGGAAGGATTTGATTAAATAGCCTCTAAAATGAACAAGATTTCTGCACAACCTTGCTAGTGAAATTGTCAGAGAAAATAGTTCATAACAGGACAAGACTACACACTCAGCTTAAAATTCTTGGCAATATTAGATGACAAATACACTATTCATGGGTACACTGCATGCTATTGTAATAGAAGCTTAGAATTTGACTGGAGTGACCCTAGAAAACCACAATCACTATGAGCTAGAATCGGGTGGTGGGTACCCACAATAAAAGTACAAATGGAAGTAAGATGATGAAAGTTGGCAGGTGAGTAAGAAGCAGTGCAATAAAAATTTGAATTGTCAAATTCATCCAAAATAAACCTCGAATTGTCAACACGCCAAGGAGACAACATGACGTGTTAAAGAGATGATCAGCTAAGAAGTTGGTCACCCTTGCTCTATGACTCATATTGCTATAAAAAAAACTACTGTGTTTTTCTTCTCACTAGAAAAGGCGGGTGGAGTATTCATGCCTAATAAAGTGAAAATATTGAGCAAACCGAGAGCAATAACTGGAGCAAGAATGATGGATGACATAACTATTACTACTAGACAAGGATCAAAATTTACCCTTAGAGTCTTCCATGCAGCTGCATGAGCTTCTGGATTCTATGGGAAAAGGTAGTTACAATCAGCAGTCCGAGGCAGCACTTAACGGGAAAAGGAGGAAAAGCTAGGTACCAATTTAGCACTATCATCTTCAAGATCTGATGCTGCAATCCAGTCGATTGATGGCTTCAATGAACATGCAATACAGGCATGCATAAGAGCCTGGAAATATGAAAAGAAACATAGAGAGACAGAGTAGTCAATACCAAGTAACAGTTTTAAGCTGCAAAAGTCTTATCTTTCTATTCCAGCAGCAGGAAGTAGAATATTAACAATGTCCAATAGGAAAATGCTACTTTGAAAATAAAATCTGAAGCAACACATGCAGGCCGGTTCCTGAAACTTCAGTTTGGTCTATTATGCTTTAAAAGAAATGTGGAGATGTTCTTTGCAGTATCATTAATGGTACCTTCATTACAGACAAATATGAATCTGTTAGCCCGACGTACTTCCCAACCATCGCAATGCTCACCTGAAAAAAGAATAAGTTTTGCTCAGAGCATGTACTTGTTAGAAAGTATACCTATATTTCCTGATCCTACTAACAGATTTGGTAATGTTATCAGATGTCTCAGCTCTTCTGGTCCACTCCTGTAAATCAACATGTCTTGCCACACTGAGATATAGATAAATATTGTCAGCAAACATATTAAGCTCTTACAAAATATCAAAATCGATGAGGCTCGTTTAGGTCCATATCAGATAGCAGCTACTTATAATTGAAAAAAATACCAGGTTAAGCTCATAAATGAGAAAAAAACTGCATATGGAGCTATTAATAATTTTGCGATTTAAGTAGAACAGTAGGGGAATAATGGGAGTAGAGAATTACTCCCTCTTTTCCAGAAAGAATGACATTATCATCAGTATTTCCGGATCCAAACAGTTTTCTCTTTGTCTACGATCTTTTCAAAGACTTTTAACTAAAAAGAATATGAAGTGTAATGCATAATAGTACTACGTACTGTATTTGCTAGATATTAAAATTATAGCTAAGAAAATTCAAGAAAGTTGATATCTTAATTCACACCGTAAATTTGATGCATTGACTCTCATTTTCGAATCCCAACATTCTTTCTGGGATGCAGGGAATAATTTCAGAATTCCAAATTCTAGCTTAAAGAAAACATAAAAGAAGAACGAAGAAGCTTAGTACCTTAGTAAATCCAGTTGCTTTAGAATAGCATCATGAGCACTTTGGTTCTGTTTTAAAAATGGTAATCATGAGCAATATTTACATTACAATACGACAAATGACTAATGGCAGCAAGGCCCACCTGAAGCAAGGAAGGAATGTGCCAAATGTTTGGAACATCATGGATATTTAGGATATTAGCAACCTACGGGAAAAGCAATAAAATGGAAAAGTTAGAAGTGACTTTCAAACCCAAGCCGCACAGTAAGAAAAAGCCTCACAAATGAAACTTACAGGAACATGACAAAATTGCGAAAGCTTCTGTTTGGCATTCTCAAGCAATGGCTGTAACACAATCAAAATAAACATATTTCCATTGTGTTAGCAGAATGGAGATATGTCAAAGAAAAACAAACTCCTACAAATTGAGGTGAAACTGACATTTGAATTGCCTTGCTCTGACTCACATTGAGGAGCTTTTACTTAGAGAAAGCAAACCTATTAAGCTGATAGGTCCTAATTCTTCTAAGAAAACTAGCGAGGACGTTCACTGCTAATCCATCTTACAAACTTGGAAGACAGAACAAATGAAAGGGAAAGGGGATCACAGAGATCCTTGCATCGTCTAAGCACAGTCTAGCTCATCTTACAACTGTTATGAAATATTAACTAAACTAATCCTGTAGGTATCATATAGAATACTAAATGCAGATTATTGCAAAGGATGGCAAAATACCTGAGCAGAACGGCATGCTAAAAAATGGGGAACCAAACCTAATGCTCTCAGTTCCCGCACACTATGTTGGGTAGGCTTAGTTTTCTGCAGAGGCAAGGGAGACTACAGTGAGCAGTATAGGGAAAATAAGGAGAACAAGAACAAAACAGTTGCATGCTTTAATCATATACGTGGCATAAGATATTACTTGCTCACCCACGACCCCCAACACGGGTATAAGACTGACGTGAATGAGGCAAAAGTTATCTTGCCCTGATAGATAAAAATAGAACAGTTACACCAGGAAATTGCAATAAAGAAAAGTTAAACTGAAATCAATGGCATAAATGACCCCCCCCCCCCCCCCCCCCCCCCACCCTTCTCCAATTTAAGCAAATCCACTTACCGACTGAAAAATATAACTGTCGTAAAGCCTCAATGAAGGGCATTGATTCAATATCGCCTAAAAATGATCAAGTAAGATGTTATTTGAGAAGAAACGACATGCTCATGGATAAGGAGTAAGAGAAAGGAGCAGCTTTGAGTACATAAGATACCACTGCCTCTAGAAGAACTTACCTACAGTCCCACCCAATTCAATGACACAAACATCTGCAGGTCCCTCCTCGCCATCCACAGGAACGAGAGATACTGACTCAATCCAATCCTTGATAGCATCAGTGATGTGTGGAACCACCTGAGAGAGAGAGAGAGAGAAACAACCCCTCAGTTCTTAGTAACAGGTTTCCTTTACACTGATTTTCTCATACACCATATCACGGCAAGAAAGTATAATCACCTGAACAGTTTTTCCAAGGTAATCACCTTTCCTTTCCTTCTCTAGTACAGACTGGTGCATAAACAAACTTATTTAGTGTTAAAGGGAAGCACATCCAGACACAGACACACAAACGTGTATTCGTGTATATGTATAAGCACCTGATATATCTTTCCAGTTGTGATATTGTTATCTTTAGTCAATGTCACATCGAGAAATCGTTCATAATTTCCTAAATCTAGATCAACCTGTTGAAGCACAGCAATATTGCAAAGAATGAGCGTACATCTTTGAAAACATTATATTGGTTAGAACAAGGTATTCTCTCGGACAATTTTCATGGAAGACAGACAGTATTGATGACAAGAGTTGAACAAAGGGAAAGAATTTAGGTAACAATAAATATCCAAGTTTGAAGTCAAAAGTTGTAATTAATGAAGTGAAGTAGGGCAATACGGCAATAGAGAAAAACAAAGAGAAGGAAGGAACCTCTCCACCATCATCGAGCACAAAAACCTCGCCATGCTCAAAAGGAGACATGGTACCAGCATCAGTGTTCAAATAAGGATCTGCAAAACGCATGAATATCTCCCAATGATGTGGAGAGTAGCAGTAGTGAAGTAAGCACAATTAAAAAGAAGCACAAACCAATTTTGATGGAGGTAACCCGAAGGCCGCAGGCTTTAAGAACAACACCGATGCTACTTGCTGTGACGCCCTTCCCCAAACCACTCACCACTCCTCCTGTTACCACAACGTACTTCATTTTTTCCACCTTCTCCTTTTGCCACCTACTCACTGTACTACTCACTAAACGCCTCGCCGCCGGAATCTGTTGGGTAGCTGCCCGTCTGAATGTACAAGACGGAACCCAAAAGGTGTATCTTGTCAGCATCCACATTTTATTTTACTCATCCAACCCACCACTTCACTCCACTATAACTTATTTTTTCCTTTGTTTCCCTTTCTCCCTCTTGAAGAGTGTACAAACTTGGCACGATTCTGGTAACACTCGTCAAATTAATAAAAGTTTTGATACACGCTAATTATGAAATTAATTTTTTTTTTTTGTCATAGTAAATATATATATATATATATATATACTTAAATAATTGGACACACAATTAGAAAATATTAATAATTTTAATATTATTAATTATTAAAAGTGAGTATGTTTAATTATTAGTTAAGTGAAAACAAAACAAGAAAAATAATAATAAAACTAAAAAAAAGAAGGAAAAAAAGGCCTAAAGCCTTGGGAAAAGAAAAGAAACTTTTCCTTCAAAAAAAAACGAATAGGCTTAAAGCCTTAAAATCAATACAGAACTTAGTGCTAAAGTAGGGAGCATACGAGCCGAGGGTCTCGTTGCTGTGAATTTACTTAGCCATGCTAAGGGTATGATACACAAGCGCTGAGAACCATGAATCGAGTGGCACCTCGTGGATTGGGCCTATTCGATCAGGTTGGGATCGAACTCGTGCCGATCACACGGTGACTAAGACAGAAATAGGTCAGGATAGTTGGAACTCCCAAAGTGTAAAGTGTAGAAATGTTTTTTAGAAAAAGAAAATAATTTCTTTTAGAATATTCGTAAGCTTCTATTATGCATTTATTTTAGATTCTTATAAGCTTTATGTTTTACATGCATTTAGAACCCTTGCTCGTAATGTATATGTTATTAAAGTTTCGTCCTTGTTTTTGAGACTCACTGAGTATAATGGATGGTACTGACGTTCTCTTTTGAGAACCTACGTTGGTCTGCGGTACGACGTAGGAACCGGTTTTGCAGGCGAACAGACTACGGGTTAGGACTTCCATCTCTTCCAGTGTTATCGGTGAGCTCCGCTTTTGTTCGTGGAGTACTCCCAAGAGTTATCTTCATTTACTTATTTCTTTGTTTATTTAGAGAACTGGCCTGGAATCTCATATCCTGAGCAGTGCGTCAATTTATCAGTAGAGGCTTCATAGACACAGTCCGTGGGTTAAGATTCATATATATTTTTTTATATATAATAACTTAGTAGTATTTCATTGTTTTTTTTGCTACGAATCAAGTTTTGGAGTTGGTTTATTATAGATATTTAAATTAATCAAAAGTATTTTGTTGTAAGTATTGTCTTATTGCATATAAAACTTGAGATTATAATAGATTTGACAAGCGCAGATGGTTCGCTCGGTCATGTTTAGTGATCGGGTGCCGGTCTCGGCTTGTTTAGAAAATGGGTCGTGACAAACTTGGTATCAGAGCCTCAGGTTTATAGAGTCCTAGGGGTCTATGAAGTCGTTCTAGTAGAGTCTTATTTATGGGTATGAAGCGCGCCATACTTATAAACAGGAGGCTACAAGCATTTAGGAAAAATCTCAATTTTTCTTTTCATACTTTAGATCGTGCAGTAGATCCTACCTTTAAGAAATTATCTAATGTATTCGTTTCTCCAAAACTCGCAGAAATGGCTCGTACTCGNTTTTTTTTCATACTTTAGATCGTGCAGTAGATCCTACCTTTAAGAAATTATCTAATGTATTCGTTTCTCCAAAACTCGCAGAAATGGCTCGTACTCGCAACTCTGACACCGACACTCAGGATGCTGCTCAAGAAACTATTGCTACTATTGTGGCTCAAGGCAGAACAAAAAGGACTTCGACTGAGAAAAGGAAGGGTAAATCCACAGAGGGGGTTCAAGTATCCCGGGTTGAACAGGAAGAAGGGGTGGAGCATGATGATCCAGTGCCTCAGGACCCAGTGCCTCAGGACCCAGTGCCTCCCCCAATAGCAGCTCCGGCTCAGACAACTATATCTCCAGAGGTGGGTCAGATGTTTAATGTTGTCAATAGTGCTATGGAGATGTTTAAAGCCTTCATGTCCAACCAGAACGAGGGAAGAGAAGAGATTCCACCTCAAGCAAATAGACAGAGCAATTCTGAGTCTTCAAGAGTGAATGAATTTTTAAAGTTGAGTCCTCTATTGTTCCATGGTTCTATAGGTGATGAAGACCCAATGTTGTGGTTGGAGGGTGTCAAGAAAGCCCTCCGAGTGATGAAAGCATTTGATGATGAAGCTGTGGAGCTGGCTGCTTACCAGCTTAGAGATGTGGCTAGCGCTTGGTTTGAGATGTGGGAAAAGGAAAGAGATGAAGGTGCTGATTCGCCTACTTGGAAAGAATTTGAAGGGGCCTTCATGGCTAACTTTATCCCGGAAGAGGATAGGGAAGCTAAGGCTACAAAGTTCGAACAACTCAAGCAAGGGAATAAAAGTGTGCAAGAGTACTACATGGAATTCATAAGGTTGGCTAAGCATGCTCCTCCCATGGTTCAGACAGAAAAAGCAAATATTCGCAGGTTTGTTGGCGGTTTGGCTTATCACATTAAGGATACGACATCAACTGCAGCAGTAGGGATGACAACCTTCTCCTATGTTGTGGGATTTGCCAAGCACTTAGAAAAAGACAGACAACAAAGGAGAGAAGAAAAAGAGCATAACAAGAAAGCTCGGACAACGGGCAGGTTTAATGGTACATCCGGCGGAGGCGGAAGAGATTCTTCTAATAAGGGGTCATTAGCACCAGCTCAGTTCAGTCATCATTCAGGTGGTGAGTCTTTCTTCAGACGTACTCAGAGTTATGGAAATCAGTCTCGCCAGAATCACAATTTTAGGACACCATCCTCACATAGACAGATCCATGGTGAGCAACATTCCCAACAACAAGGTCTTTGTAGAACATGTAAGCGGTAACATTCAGGTCAGTGCAAGTTCGGGTTTCATGGTTGCTATAATTGTGGAGACACTGGTCATATAAAGGCCAACTGTCCAAAGCTGCGACGTAATTTCAGTGGTGGATCAACTCGTCCTTCTAGTTCCTCAGCTACTGCAGTTGCACCACCTCAGGCTCGTGGTTCTCATAATCAGACCGAGCATGGGGCAGGCAGAGGTCCAGATCGAGTTACTCAGGGATGGGGACATCCCCGTTTGTTTGCTACACTTGATCGTCAGAATGCAGAGGCATCTCCAGAAGTTATTACAGGTATACTTTTAGTTTGTTCTCATAATGCTTATGC
>ML275264.1:5221-35650 GCA_005239495.1 Nicotiana undulata | reverse complement strand
CATTTGGGATATGCGGTCGCATATTTGACCGCATTTCACTCCTTATATTTGACTCAACTTTCTATTGCGGTATGCGATCTCTAGGCTCGAAATGCGATTCACATGTTGCATATGCGATCGTATTCGGCCATTTTCCTCCTCTTTTCTCTTCTTTAGCTCTCTTTTGCATGGTCTTGAGTGTTTACACCTTGTGTACTGCAAAATACCAAAATTCTATAATTAATAAGAGTAAATGCTCTTGAAACGAGCCATAATTTAAGCACTATGGTATTAAATGTGCCGCAATTCTCCGGCACATCAGGGTCTCATATATGGAGGAAGATGCTACAATGTAGGGATACCATAGAACACCAAATCACATGGCACCTTAAGATGGGATCCTCACTCTTTTGGTTTGATAACTGGACAGGTTTAGGGGCTCTCTATTTCCTTGTTCCTCCGGAGTTTGGTATAGATGAAACAATACATAATGTCTAGGATGTCGTGGAAGATGGACCGTGGGATGTGGAGAAAATTTTGGAGGCTTTACCTTTGGAGTTTGCTACTCATATTTTGGATACAATAAAGCCTCCAGTAATGGAGAATGTGGTCGATGTGCCATACTGGATGTTGGAAGCAAGGGGGAATTTCAGTGTGAAGTCAGCGTGGAATTATGTGAGAAGAAGTAATGATCCTAGAATTGCTTACAAAAATAATTGGGTGAAAGGATTGCCATTCAAAATTGCCTTTTTCATGTCGAAAGTGTGGAGAGCAAAGTTACCATTAGATGATTTCATGAAGAGGCTAGGGTATCTCATGCCCTCAAGGTGTTGGTGTTGTAGTGAGCCCAAGGAAGAGACATTATCCCATTTGTTCTTTACCTCTCATGCTGCAAAGGTTGTATGGAAATATTTCCTCTCTAGGGCTGGAATAAGGGTGGACAATCTCACTATGCATCAAGCCATTATTAGGTGTTGGATAGTGCAAGTGGTGCCAGGAATCAAGCCGATAATGCAAGCATTACCATCTTGCATTGTGTGGGAATTATGGAAGAGAAGGAATAACTTCAAGTACGGTGATGCAGTGTCCATTAGTAGGGTGATCTATAAAGTTTCTTCCTCTTTACAATCTCTTGTGAAAGTGAGGAAACCTGGCTTAAAAAATGTACCTCACAAGTGGCTTAACCTACTGGAAATGCTAGAGCAATACACCCCTAAGCTGAGATATGAAAAGGTTGTTTGGGAAATGCCTAATGAGGGGTGGTTGAAGGTGAATACTGATGGTGCTTCAAGGGGTAACCCAGGCAGGAGTTCAATAGGTTTGTGTATTAGGGATGAGCACAGAGATGTGATGTATGCATTGGGCAAGGGGATTGAGGAAACAACAAATACGGTGGCTGAAGCAGTGGCAATCCTGGAGGCTTTAAAGGTATGTGATGAACGTAACTTTCATAATGTGTGGCTCCAAACTGATTCAATGATGTTAAAGAATGTAATAGAAAAGGAGTGGAAGCCACCATAGTGTATAGTTGACATGATGGAGGATATTTGTCAATACAGGGAGAGGGGTAATTACAAGGTGTCTCACGTGTATAGGGAAGCTAACAAACTGGCGGATCACCTAGCTAATTATGCCTTGGACGAGGGGGACATTGAATGTCATGGCTACTGGAATCTGGATGGGAAAGGGAGGACAATTGTGAATGAAGATAAACTACAATGGCCTTATCTAAGGGTGAAAGTAGCAAAGAATTGAGAAGTATGGGGGCAAGGTGGAGACGGTGGAAGGACATCACACTTGGTCACCAAGTACAAGTCCTTAGGGAGGAGTACATGGTGGCTATGTTATTTGCTAACTATGTGTTCTTTTTTGCAGGTTCTTATGTGCTCATAACCTACCTCCAACTACGACCTCTATGGGTGATATTAGTACTTGGTACTCACTCCCTTGAGGAAGGAAAGGTGGTAGGCACAAATGCGAGAACTAGCTACTGGAAAGAGCCAAAGGGTGACATCTTCACGCGATGGAATTGGCATGACATTAAGGGAACGATAAGGGATCTACGGGCCTGGTCCTTGATGCAACACAACTATATTCCATGTGCGGAATCACCCAAGGCAAGGATAACAACAAGAGACAAATAGACAACACACGAATCTGGAGGTAAAATCTCTATCGCTAGAATGACATTGACCCAGACATGTCTCGAGTAGGGGAAGGATACGGGCTTATACGATAATAAATGGGGTAACATCCTAACAAGGCAAGCTTCTACACCCTCTAAGGAAGCTAATAAGCCAAGGCAAAGAAAAAATAAACCACCGCACACAACTAAATTGAGTTAGGATATTTGGGGCTGCTATACTTCACCTGGAGATCCATATGATCATGAAGATGACAACAAATGGGAAATACAAGGACACAAACGCATGGAAAAGCTACTGGATGGAACATTGGAATGGATGCTCAATCACATAGCATGGAGGCAGTATTTACAATGATGAGTGTACATATGTTGAGTAACTGGGTAAAGTTCACCTATTATAGGCAGGTGCTTGGTTCATTTGGACCATCTTTATATTATAGTAGGATAGTTTTCAAATGTAGTTCAATCATTTTATTTGCTAGACTCAATTGTGATACTAATATTGGGCTTCTTAAGCTCAATATTGGTAATAAGATCCTATGTATAGTTATCACACATTATCATCTCACTCCTTGTGAGATAACTTCGGATTGTCTTACTTTGCTTTATATATAAAAACTAGCCCCAGGCCCTGCCTAGTGGATTACTAAAAAAAAAAATGATATTGAATCAATTGTACAAAGTCAACCCCAGGCTCGCATCCCGGAATCGTCAAAACTCATAAATCCAGAATACCCATTTTAATACGAGTCCAAATATATGTGTTCCACCCAAATCTAACCTCAAATAGACCCTCACATCATCAAAATTTTAATCTTGAAAATCGTAGTAAAACATCCACAAATTTCACCATTAACACATAAAATAGGTGTAATAATCTATGGGTAATTAATATCTATGTCACGACCCGATTTACCCTCCGAACGGTCTCGTGATGGCACCTTGTCTCTACGAGTAGGTAAGTCTAAAATTTGCGGAAATAAGACAAAACAATAATAGAACAGTAAAGAAGAAGCAATACTATAAAACTTAGCCACTCGGCATGTACAACTTTTACTTTCCCAAAACCTGGAATATCACAAATCACAAACTCTGTACTACTGTAGCTCTAAACAAAGGAATAAGGAAAGTGTATCTATATATGTCTCCTATATCTATACTGGAGTGGAACGGGACACATGAGATCCTGCAGACGCGGCAGAATTACCTCGCGGTCTCCTAAGCAGCTGCTATGATGCGTCTAACCACGGTACTGTGTGCTGGTACCTGGATCTGCACATGGGGGAAACATGCGCAGGAAAGGGCGTGAGTACTCCACATTCGGTACTCAGTAAGTGCCAAGCCTAACCCTAGTCAAGTAGTGACGAGGTCACGTTAAGGCTCTACTGAGTTTTAAAAACAAGTCAGTTATAAGTCCAAACAGTGAAATATAAATGAGCAATGATAGCAGAATTAATGGAAACTGAAACAATAAATAACGAAAGAGAGCCCTCGGCTCAGCACAACATATATATCTCCACAGTAAGTATTCAATGCAGTACAAGGTGAAAGCTCCCGGATCTCGGTCCGTAGTCCCAATTTAAATATGCTATGCAGTACATGGGGAAAGCTCTCGGATCTCAGTCCGTAGTCCCAATTTAAAGATGCTATGCAGTAAAGGGGGAAAGATACCGGATCTCAGTCCGTAGTCCCAATTTAAATATGCGATGCAGAAGTATGTCGGGTACGACTTAATTAAACAGTTCAGGAAATATCAACTGGCAAGAATGCAGTAAACTACCTAAGCATGGTGCAACTAGTAGCAAATAAGAGAAAGTCAAGTAAGGACAGGTAGGCATGCTTATTCTTAAGCTAACTACTCAGTTAAGACAAGGAACAGTAATATAGGAATGAAAATGAGTGATGCCAAGGAAGGAAAAGTGAAATTTAGCAACTATGACCCGTGTACGCACTCGTCACCTCACGTACACGGCGTCCACGTAACAAAATCAGTATAAAAATGCCTAAGGGAAAGTCCCCAACACAAAGTTAGGCAAGCCACTTACCTTGACTGCGCTAATCAACTCAATACCACGTTCTTGCCACGAGTATCCGACTCCTGGCGGTCCAAATCTAATAAATTTGATTTCATAATGTAAATAACACTTTAAGGAATCAAAATAACTAATTATTTCTAAGCTAATACGCGAAATTAGGAAATTCGCCCAAAAGGTTCCCTGGGCCCACGTCTCGGAATCGGTTAAAAATTATATTTTCCGAACACTCGTTCGCTCACGAGTCTAACCATATAAGAATCTCTCAAATCGGAGGTCAAACACCAAATCAAAACCCAATAATTTGGTCTATGAAGTTCAATCAATTTTTCCCAAATTTTTCACCCAAATTCGAATTTTAAAGGCTAGATTTAAGTTAGGAATTATGGAAATTGATCCAAGTAGGTTAGAAATCACTTACACAAGTTACCCAGGTGCACAAGTCTTCAAAAATCGTCCCTCCCGAGCTCCCCAATTCAAAAATGGTGAAAATAGGCTTTAACCCTCGATTTTGGGTCTTAAAGAATCTGCCCAGGTATTGACATATGCGTTCGCGGAAGGTCAATCGCGAACGCGAAGAGTAAAGGAAACGCCCAGAAAATGGTCTATGCGAACGCGAATAGGGGAGTGCGATCGCGAACCTCAAGTTCCCTAATTTCCGCGAACGCAGTCCAAGGCCTGCGAACGCGAAGGGTAATGACTCAACCCCTGGGACTCCGGCTCAAAGCTATGCGAACGCGATCCGGTCCCTGCGTTCGCGATGCAGCGACTGGAAAACCTATGAGAACGCACTCTTCCATCCGCGAACGCGAAGCACTAAAACCCCTGAAGCCTATTATGCCTATGCGTTCGCGACTACGCCCACGCGAACACACAAGAGAAAACCAGAAGAACAAAAATCTGATGCATTCCTAAGTCCAAATCTAACCCATTGAGCATCCGAAATACACCTGAGGCCCCCGGGACCTCAACCAAACCTACCAATAAACCCTAATACTTCATTCAAACTTGGTCGAGCCTTAAAAACATGCCTCATAACATCAAAATCATCAAATATGCATAGATTCAAGCCTAAGAACTTATGAAATTCCTAGAATTCACATTCGATGCCGAAACACGTCAAAACTCATCTAAATGATGTTAAATTTTGCACACGGGTCATAAATGACATTACATACTTGCTGTCTCTTTCGGAATTCTATTCCGAGTTCGATATCAAAATTTCACAAAATCGCCGAAATTCTAACTTTCGCCAATTCAAGCCTAAATCTACAACCGACCTCGAAAACACATTCCGAACACGCTCCTAACCCCGAAATTACCTAACGGAGCTAACAGAGTCGACGGAATTCCATTACGGATCCATCTTCATACAGTTCTAGCTACGGTCTGATTTCAAAAGCTAAAATCCACATTTAAGGACTATGTGTCCAAAATCACTCTGAATTTCACCACTCAACGCTCCGACAAGTTTCAATAGCATAAATAGATATGGGAGAAGCAGTTATTAGGGGATTGGGCTGCTAACTCTCAAAACGACCGACCGGGTCGTTACATTCTCCCCCTTTTAAGAAAATCGTTCATCCTCGAATGAGTATAGAAACATACCTAAAGTTGTGAAAAGATGAGGGTACTGGCTCTGCATATCCTACTCGGTCTTCCAAGTCGCCTCCTCGACCTGATGACACCTCCACTGAACCTTGACCGAGGCAATATTCTTCGATCTGAGCTTTCTGACCTGCGTGTCCAATATAGCCACAGGTTCCTCAACATATGATAGATCCTTGTCCAATTGAACTGAGCTGAAATCCAAAACATGAGTCGGATCACTGTGATACTTCCGGAGCATGGAAACGTGGAATACCGGATGATCTCCCGCTAGGTTGGGAGGCAAAGCCAACTCATAAGCAACCTCCCCAACCCGCTGCAACACCTCAAAAGGGCCATTGTACCTCGGACTCAGCTTACCCTTCTTCCCGAATCTCATGACGCCCTTCATAGGCGATACCAGGAGCAAAACCCGATCACTAGTGATAAATGCCAGGTCACGAACCTTCCGGTCTGCATAACTCTTCTGCCTTGACTCAGTTGTGCGAAGTCTCTCCTGAATCACCCTCACCTTGTCCAGGGCATCCTGAACCAAGTTTGTACCCAACAATCGGGCGTCGCTCGGCTCAAACCATCACACTGGAGACCTGCACCGCCTACCATACAAAGCCTCAAACGGAGCCATTTGAATGCTGGACTGGTAGCTGTTATTATAAGAAAACTCTGCAAGAGGCAAGTATCGATCCCATGACCCTCCAAAATCCATCACGCAGGCACGGAGCATATCCTCAAGAATTTGAATCGTTCGCTTGGACTGTCCGTCCGTCTGAGGGTGAAATGTTGTGCTGAGATCTATCTGTGTACCCAACTCACTATGCAAGGCTCTCCAGAAGTGCGAGGTGAAATGAGGACCTCGATATGATATAATGGACACCGGCACACCGTGCAACTGGACTATCTCCCAAATGTAGATCTGGGTCAATCTCTCAGAAGAATATATAGTCAACACTGGAATGAAATGGGCTGATTTGGTCAGCCGATCCACAATCACCCAAATAACATCATGCTTCCCCAAGGGCCGAGTAAGTCCAACCACAAAGTCCATGGTGATCCGCTCCCACTTCCACTCTGGAAGCTTAATCTGCTGAAGTAATCCTCCCGGTCTCTAATGCTCACCTTTGACTTGCTGACAATTGAGACACTTGGCTACAAACTCTGCTATATCCTTCTTCATCCTTCGCCACCAACAGTGTTGTCTCAGATCCTGGTACATCTTCGCGGTACCCAGATGGATGGAATACCGTGAGTTATGGGCCTCCTCAAGAATCAACTCCCGAAGTCCATCTACGTTGGGCACACAAATACGACCCTGCATCCTTATCACACCATCATCACCTATGGTCACTTCCCTAGCATCACCCTGCTGAACTCTATCCTGAAGAGCCCGAAGGTTGGGATCATCATACTGGAGCTCCCGAATGCGGTCATAAAGAGAAGATCGAGCAACCGCACAAGGAAATACCCGGCGAGGCTCAGAAAGATCCAGTCTCACGAATTTGCTGGCTAAGGACTGAACATCCAAGGCCAAGGGCCTTTCAGCTGCACGAAAATATGCCTGACTACCCAAACTCTCTTCCCGGTGACTCAAGGCGTCGGCCACCACATTGGCCTTCTCGGGGTGGTATAATATAGTGATGTCATAATCCTTGAGTAACTCCAACCACCTACGCTGATGCAAATTGAGATCCTTCTGCCTGAATATGTGTTGCAAACTCCGGTGATCCGTGAATATCTCACAGGGAACACCATATAAATAATGACACCATATCTTCAGGGCATGAACAATCGCTGCCAAATCGAGATCATGAACATGGTAGTTTTTCTCATGCACCTTCAACTGTCTGGACGCGTAGGCAATCACTCTACCGTCCTGCATCAACACTGCTCCTAGGCCAATCCTCGAAGCATCACAATAGACTGTATAGGACCTTGAACCTGTGGGTAATACCAACATTGGAGCTGTAGTCAGGGCTGTCTTGAGCTTATGAAAGCTCTCCTCGCACTCCTCAGTCCATATAGAAGGTGCACCCTTCTGGGTCAGTCTGGTCATGGGCGCTGAAATGGATGAAAATCCCTCCACAAAACGGCGATAATACCCAGCCAAACCGAAGAAACTGCGGATCTCAGTAGCTGAAGACGGTCTAGGCCAACTCTGCACCGCCTCTACCTTCTTCGGGTCTACCTTGATCCCATCCAAAGATACCACATGGCCTAAGAATGCCACTGAATCAAGCCAAAATTCACACTTAGAAAATTTGGCATACAACTTCTTCTCTCTCAGTGTCTGATGTACGGTCCTCAAATGCCGCTCATGGTCCTCCTAGGACCGAGAATATACCAGAATGTCATCAATGAACATGATGATGAAAGTATAAAGATAAGACCTAAATACGTTGTGCATCAGGTGCATGAAGGCTGTTGGGGCATTGGTCAGCCCAAATGACATAACAAGGAACTCGTAGTGGCCATATCTGGTCCTGAAGGCACTCTTCGGGATATCCGGCTCCCGAATCTTCAACTGATGATGACCCGAACGCAGATCAATCTTGGAGAACACCCTAGCACCCTGTAACTGGTCAAATAAATCATCAATGCGGGGCAATGGGTACCCGTTCTTCAGTGTCACCTTATTTAGCTGCCGGTAGTCAATACACATACGCATCGAACCATCTTTTTTCTTCACAAATAACATCGGAGCACCCCAAGGTGATACACTGGTCCTAATGAAACCTTTGTCAAGCAACTCCTTCAACTTCTCCTTCAACTCCTTCAATTCAGGAGGAGCCATGCGATAGGGAGGAATGGAAATGGGTTGAGTGCCCGACAACAAGTCAATGCCAAAATCAATGTCTCTATCGGGCGGCATACCCGGAACATCAGCTGGAAATACATCAGTCTAGTCCCTGACAACTAGAACTGATTCAACTGTAGTGGTCTCAGCACTAACATCTCTCACATAAGCCAAATACGCATCACACCCCTTATCGACCATCCGTTGAGCCTTAAGAAAAGAAATGACTCGACGGGGGGTATACTCTAAGGAACCTCTCCACTCTAACCTCGGTAATCCTGGCATAGCCAGAGTCACGGTCTTGGCGTGACAATCAAGAGTAGCATAGTAGGGAGACAACCAGTCCATACCCAATATAACGTCAAAATCTACCATGCTGAGTAATAGTAAGTCAGCCCTGGTCTCAAAACCACTAATAACAATCAAGCACGACCGATATACACGGTCCACAACAAGAGAATCTCCCACAGGAGTGGAAACATATACGGGGGAACTCAAAGAATCTCGAGATATCCCCAAATGTGAAGCAAAGTAAGAATATACATATGAGTACGTAGAACCTGGGTCAAATAATACCGATGCATCCCTATGACAAACAGGGACGATACCTGTAATGACTGAATCTGAAGCAATGGCCTCTGAACGAGCTGGAAAAGCATAATATCTGGCCTGGCCTCCCTCTCTAGGGCGACCTCTACCTCCCCGACCTCCACCTCGAGCTGTCTGAGAAGGTGGGGTAGCAGCGGGGGCTGGGAGAATAGCTGGAGGACCCGGTGGAAGACGTGGAACCTGATAAGTATGAGGTGGTGCACCCCTCCTAGCTATGGGGCAATCTCAGATCACATGACGAGGGTCACCACACTCAAAACAACCCCTCGGAGGATGTGGCGGCTGATGCTGACTCTGAACTGGCATGCTGGACTGGCTGGTGATAGCACCTCGAGCAGGAGGCACATGAGATACTGGTGGTGCATAATAAGGCTCCTGAGGTCTAGAAGGAGCTGGAATACCACTGGCTGTTGGGAGAGATGAATGAACGGGGCGACTCACAAAACCCCTACCATAGCGTGCCGTTGGTGCACGAGCTCCTGAAAAATGACCAGTCTCTCGAGACCTCTTGGCCTCTCTCTCCTCCCTGTCTCAGGCTAACATAGTCTCGGTCCTCTGGGCAATACTCACGGCCTGCTGGTAAGTGATATCGGTCTCCAGCTCTCTGGTCATGCTGGTCCGAATACTGGGGTGGAGTCCCTCAATAAAGCGTCGAACCCTCTCTCTGACAGTGACAACCAAAGCTGGTGCATGGCGAGCCAAATCGCTGTAACGGACTGCATACTCTGACACAGTCATAGTACCTTGGCATAGCTGCTCAAACTCCGCCCACCAAGCATCCCTGAGGCTCTGAGGGACAAACTCAAGTAAGAACATCGCGGAGAACTGAGTCCAAGTAAGTGAAGCTGCCTTGTCCGGACTACTAAGCTCAAAAGCACGCCACCACTGATAAGCTGCTCCCCTCAGCTGGAAAGCTGTGAAAGAAACCCTACTCGTCTCCACAATACCCATGGTGCAAAGAATACGATGACACCCCTCAAGAAAACCCAGGGCGTCATCTGAATCTAATCCGCTGAACTCAGGTGGTGGTACTTCTTGTACCTCTCGAGTTGGAGTTGCTCTGCCTTAGGAATGGCTGCACAAACCTCATGCTGAGCTGGAGCTGTTGGGGGCATAGGAATGTACTCTGGAACCTGTCCAATATGAACCCTCTGCTCAGGAGTACGGGCTGCGGAAGTCTGGGTCCCTCCCTCGACCTGGTATGTAGCTGGGGCTATCGGAAGTAATCCTGCCTTAGACAGAGTACTGAAGGCACTCAAAAACTGAGCCAATGTCTCCTGGAGGGCTAGAGTAATAGTAGGGACCTCCTGTGCCCCTCCAACTATGGCTGCTAGGGGATCCTCTACCTCTGCTCTCGCCGGTGCTCGGGCTGCACCGCGTGCTCGTCCTCTGCCCCGACCCCTGCCTCTGACGACTCTGGCTGGGCTCTTGGACAAATAGCTGAGGGACGAGATTTTAGCCTCAATTCCATATTTTGGAACCCCAAACACCCTAAAGGCGATGTTTTCAAGAGATTTTCTTACTAACTTCATTGGTAAGTGACTTTAATCTATTTCTTTTCAATTACCCATTACATTTCAACATCAAATCTAGGATTTTCATGGTAGAAATTAGGGATTTGGATAGAATTGAGACTTCTTTAAATTTGGGATTTAGACCTTGAATTGAGGTCAAATTTTGAAACTAATAACAATACCCGAGCTCAAGGGTGAATGGGTAATTGGGATTTGGTCTGAATCTCGGGTTTTGACCAAGCGAGCCCGGGTTTGACTTTTGTTGACTTTTTGGGAAAAGTGTAAAGATCTAAACTTATGTATTGTAATTGATTTCCCTAGCATTGTTTGATGTTATTGAGTCAATTTTGGTTAGATTCGATTGGTTTGAAGGCGGATTTTAGAGGAAAATCCCCAATGGAGCTTTGATTTGCTCGTATAGCGAGGTAAGTGTTGGGTCTAATATTGATTTGAGGGAATTAGGAACCTTTGAGCTATGTGCTATGTGAATTACATGTGTAGCGGCGTATATGCAAGGTGACGAGTGTATAAACCCTCAAAATAGTTGTTTTCATGCTTTCCCGTACTTTCATTAATTATCCCATCCCGTGTCTTAATTGTTACATGTCTTAGCTGCTTTTTATGCCGTAACTTTTTACTTGTCATCTATTTACTTTTGTATTGAATTGCTCGTTTCTTTCATGATTCCATGATTAATTGCTACTTGTCTTACTTGTACACTTTAATTGTCATATATTTGATTTCTCTTGTTGCTTGTATTAATTGTAACATTCCTTGATTTGGTACGAGGTTCCTTTGTGGCTTTGCTTCCATATTGTTTAATCGTATAGATTCTTGCAAATTGAGTTGTTGAATTGATTACATTTATTGACTTTGTTTATGGATCTGATTGCACGCCGCAACGGGTGGACTAAGGGAGGATAATATTAATATGGTGGGATCGGGTTGCAAGCCGCAACGAATTTTATATGGGATTTTGATATGGTGAAATAAAGGAGGATTGTGTTTGTGCAGTGTGATCGGGTTGCGCGCCACAATGGATTGTGTGTTATGTATTCATTGTTGCATAGTGTTAGCTTCCAGTATTTTCATGCGCGATTCTGAGGACTGATGTTTTTGGATTTACTGATTTTGAGGATTGAATTTATTTTCATAAGTTAACTGCCTTCCTTTTCCTGTGTTTATTTTCATGTTATTATTGTTATTATTATACTGCGTATAGGTTATTGTAAGTGACCCGCCTTAGCCTTGTCATTACTTCGTCGAGGTTAGGCTCGGCACTTACATAGTACATGGGATCGGTTGTACTCATACTACACTCTGCACTTCTTATGCAGATTTTGGAGTCGGTCTTAACAGCAGTCAATATATTGCTCGGTTTGATTACGGAGACTTGAGGTACAACCGCACAGCGTTCGCAGCCTTGAAGTCCCCTTCAATCTTATTCTAGCATTTTATTTCATTTCAGACAATTGTAATTTCATTCAGACCATTATTTGTATTATTCTGGTCGCTCGTGCACTTGTGACACTAGTTTTGGGATTGTGTTTAGATATCGCGGTTGTATGATTTTCTCACTCTATTTTAGTTTATTTAGTTCTTGATTATTATTTAATTCAAATTGTTAAATATGGCTAGCAATTGTTCTAACGTTGACTTGCCTAGCAAGTGAAATGTTAGGCTATCACGGTCCCGATGGTGAGAATTTCGGGTCGTGACATATGATTAGTAGGTTAATTCCCTGTGGGATTTGACTCCGGGCTTATAAATTAGATTATATTTACAATGATCACTAAACCTTTTAGGAGGCATAAGTGGGCGTGATCAAATGTTGGCACCGTTGCTGGAGAATAAATGGCGTTATTAATTACAACAAGAAGAATTGATAGGATTCTTAGTTTAGTCAACTTTCTTGGCGTTAATTTCATTATCATTGAAATTTTAACGTTTGTAGCCTTGCGTGTTACAGGTGCATGCCTAGAAACTCCTCGAGAACTGGTGAATTGTTTGAAGCATTACCGAACCCTAACAAAGCTTTCAAGGTATTAAATCATGTAAACAAGAAGGACAAACAACAATAGAGCCCAACAGAACAAATTGAACTAGACATGTGGGTCGTTTTAGATAATCATAACAACCAAAACAATGGGAATGGCCCGAACAATCAGCGCGTGGCACCTCTTGTGCTAGAAGCAGCCTTATATGATTGGGCACAACCCACCGCTGAAAATCTGGAAACAATTGCAGTCCCTCATATACAAGAAAAATCATTTCAAATCACTAACAACATGCTACATCTGTTGCAGAACAAGTGACTGTTCTCCGAGTCTTACATTGAAGATCCACAGCTATTTAACCAAAGAATTAGATTCTCTGCCAAAGCTATTTTAAGAAGTACTCGGGCTTCTGATAACCATGGAAATTGACTAATAATAATGATTAAATTTGTAAGAAAGTAATAAGAATGCATAAAAGTAAATATATTTCAGTGGTGGTCCAAAAAACGTGTATACAAGTGATATTTTACTCCCTTTTATAGTAAATTTCTTAATATAACGCCTACTCTTCTTAATGATTGAGCATTAATGACTAATAATATCATTAATGTAACGTTACAATAGGTAATCGTAACTGTTGCGTGAAGATTATGTAACGTTTGGCTCATTGATTGAAGATCTTTGAATCTGCCCTTTATTCTGCCTTGGTTCATTCTGACCATGTCTCTTCAACACTCAATTAGATAGGGGCTCCCGCATCTAATTGTCTCACGGGTATGCTGTTTTGTTCCTCTTTGTCTCGTGCCTCTTTGTAAATTTATGACCAGTTGTCATGTTTCTATTGCTCCACATGGATCGCCTTGTCATCAGAAATATTACACGTGTGAAGCCTATTTTTTACCAATACAGATAGTCCCCCCACTTACCATTTAATTATCAATTAAATATTTGGTAAGTGGATACTCATTTATGGCTGGAATTTTTTGCCGCCGCTTCACTCATACCATCGCATCCGTCTCTGGATGTATCGTCACTTGTCACTTCCATTTAATGATCGTGCCACGTGGTATTTTCGGATTAGTTATGCAATTATTCAGCGCTTTTTAGGGCTTTTTTCCTCTGCATCAGTCACGGAGTGACATTTTCAATTATGACTTTCACATCACTATTTTTTCCATTTTTTGACGGTTGCCTCTGAGTATAAATACCCCTTTTCTTTCCTTTGCTTTCAGAAAAAACTTCTAACTCTCTTTCACTGTTGGTAAATTCTTCTTTCTTGTAAACATGTCTTCCTCAAGCCAGCAACCCAAAAACGTTATCATTGTAGACGATCTATATCCTTCTTCTGCTCTAATACAAAGTAGGAAGGGTGGTAGACTAAGAAGTTTAAGTTCTACACCTTCCAGGAGTTCTTCTTATCCTCATATTACTCCTCCTCCATCTTCTAGGTGTAATATTTCTTCATCTTCTTTGAGGGCTAGGGCTTCTAGATCTTCTTTGAAGAGTATGGAACCTAACAAACCACTTCGTGAACCGAGAGTCGATGATATTGACCCTGCCGAGTTTTCTTTTGTAAAGGATAGTGAGGCCATTAGTAAACAACTTTCTTCCATGTCATCACATGATAGTGCTGACCTTTATCCTACCCAAATAACAGAGGGTTTAGTGTCACTCGTACGTAGAGATTGCTGTTGGAAATCTGATTTTCCAGTTGTACTTCCTAATGACAATCAGAGAATAACCTCTTATAGAACTGGGTATTCTTTCGTATGCACTTATCCCTTCACTTTAGGATTTAAGCCTCCCATCGAACCTGTCATCATAGAATTCTGTCGATCTTCAATATTTGTTTGGGACAGATCGGTCCTCTTGTTTGGAGGGCAGTTGCATGCCTTAGGCATTTGGCCAACTTAGGTTCAGTTCCTTTTACTTTCCATCATCTTATTCACCTTTATTCCCCGATGCTATTCCGCCAAGGAGTTTTTACTCTCGCGGCTAGGAGTAAAAGAGTTTTAGTTATACTTGACGATGACAAAGATAAATGATGGTATGTTCAGTATGTTGCTGTCCCTACTGCAGGTTTAGTAGGTGAAGAAAATCTCCCCTTCCCTGAGAAGTGGAACTTTGCAAGTGAGTACAATTTTGCTCACTTTCCTTCTTTATTTTTGATAAATTACCAGTACCGTGACTGTTTCTTTTTCTTTTGCAGCAACCATGGGAACCATCGAGAATGTCTCCGATTTCCGTCATTGGGTAGAAACATTACTGTTGATCGCTCCTATGGAAGAACGTTCTTGGAAGTACCTCTCATCGAGGTTTGGTTGGAAGGTGAAAACCCATGGTAAGGTTTTTTTTATACTTCTCTTTTCGAGCTTTTCTGATCTCTTTCTTTTGTTAGGGTTTCCTGCTCGTGGAATCTCTGCTGCTGGTGTGTTCGCTTCAAAACTTTCTTTGGCTAAGGCCCAAGAAATCGTTGTTAACTTCTCTTCGTAAAAAAGGAAGGCAAGTGGGTCCCAGACCTTGGAGGATGAGGAAGAACAGAAGGAGGGTTCTCTGATCCGCAGGTCTCGAAGAAGGAGGGTCGTATCTGAAGATGAGTCTGTCCCCGTTGCTAATCCTCTTGTACCTGAATCAGAGCATTCCGCTCCTGAAGATGCAACTCACTCTCCTAATAATGAATCAATTGAACAATTGTTCCACCAAGGCTTTGGTACAGTTTCAGAAGAAGCACCTCTTGCTATTTTCCCTCCGTCTGCTCCTGTGGAACTTTTGGTTACTGCTCCTGTTGTTGTTTCTGCTCCCCAGCCTATTCCATCGGTGGCTCCTTCATCTACCCCTACTTTCGTGACTTCTATCGTAGAAGTAGGATCTTCCAGTAGTGGGGTGATGAAGCAAATAATGGTAGAGGTTCCTGCGGGAGGCAACCTCTTAAAGAAGTCAGGCCAAGCAAATGTATGGCTAAAGCCCCTGATAGGCCCGGTTGAGAAGTCTAAGCTAGAAAGTCACAACTCCTTAACTTGGATGAATGAGATTGTGCATTCGTCTCTGAAGGTAGACTCTATATTGTCCCTCCTTTTTTTCATATCCTTTTCAGCATCTAACTTTTCCTTTTATGCAGATCAATCTTATTGGAACATAATTAATGAAAAGAATCGTTCATACGGAGCACGTGGAAAATGACTATCATACCGAGGCTGACAATTGGAAGGAGAAGTTAGAGAGTCTTCATCTTGATATGGAGGCAGTAGAGGAGGAGAAATGTACCTTGGAGCAGCATATCAGAGTGATTGCAGCGGAACTGGCCATAGAGAAGGCATCATCAAATTAGGTAGGTAAGGATAAAAGCATCTTGGAGTCTTCCTTTGCGGAGCATCTTTCCCATGCTACTGAAGAGATAAGAAGCTTGAAGGCTTTGTTGGATCAAAAGGAGGCTTACGCTGGTGAACATGTGCAATCACTTACTCAGACCCAAGAAGACCTCCGTGAATCTTTAGACAAGATTCAATTTCTAGAAAGATCCATTACCCTTTTGCAGGCTTCTTATGATGTTGTCGTGGTTGAGAGAGATGAGCTAAGAGCCGATATCGAACAATGGGAGAAAGACTACGAGGCTCTTGAGGACAAAGCAGTTGTTGATGTTAGTTGGGCTTATTTGAATGCCCGACTTGACACATTGACGGAAATGGGCCAAGAGAATTTTGACTTAGAAGTTGAAATTGCCAAAACCAAGGAGACGATTGAAAAGTCTCGGCAGAGTCAAATTTTCTCATCACTTGAGGTTGAGGTCCCAACAGGTAATGAAATCGTACCTGATGAAGCTGCTTCTCAAGCCTCGCCATCTCAAGCCGCTCCTCCTATTGCCGAAGATAATCCCCCCAGTGTCTAGTGAAAGAGTTTATTGAACCCTATTTTTTTTCTTTTTTCTTTGGAAAAATTGGTGGTTACCCCCGGTCCCATTTTGGGGGTAAAGTTTGGTTCTTGTAAGTCCCCAAATGACAACTTAGGGGCAACCTTGTATAAACAAATCTGGCTTAAACTAAGTTAATACTTAGTTTTTGCCATAATATTAATATTAATATTAATATTAGCATGACTTATGATTTCTCGAGTTTTTGTTTTACTCTTAAGTGTTTGCATACTTTTCGCTAGGGTTTTTGTTTTACCCCTTAGTTTTTAATTTTGCATTGAGAATGCTTCGATATTTCGTGTCTTTTTTAAATAAGCACGGTTTATAAAGAGGGCTCTTTTTGATCGACACTTAATGAAGAAGACGTCTCAACTTCATAATGGTGTAAACATACAAAAGATAGATAGGAATTCACATATTTTTTTGAATAATGCTTTGAAGAAAGTCTTTGTATTATTCGAACTTTCGTAACATTTTACATGTGTTTGAATATCGTCTATAACTCTTTCATAATTTTTTGCCTTTACAACATATTTTGAATAAACACAAGGGTATGAATTTTTACTCGTACTAACATTCAGCGTTTAACCTAAACATTCGTTTACATTCACGGACATGTTTTTTTGTAGGTTTATGAATCAGGTTTTGTGTTTTTGCATTTGGCTCTTTGATTTTGCTCATAACGCTTGACTTGTTGGGAAAATGGATCTTTAGGCTTGATCTTTGACTTTTTTGATAGTCTTCTTTGCTTCTTCTTTTCCTTCCACACTGTATAGTCCCCCAAGTGTTTGAGCTCTGACGAATGAAATCTCGAGCACTTGACTATTCCTTTCTTGTGGTCTTTTTCCTGAAAAGGAAAAACATACGAGACTCGAAGGTATATAGTTTAGATGATGACTGCTTAACCCTTTAAAACGCTCATCAGAAAGTTATAACGTTGGATCGGGAATTTAGTTACTTCCTCGTGTCTATGCAGGTCTAATATCATCATCTGGTTATGGGTTAGCGTTTTGCCTATCATCTAAAATGGTTAGTATAATTTTAATTGTACAAAAATGAAATCGAACGTAATGATACCTGACCGTGTGTATTCCTTTTTCTTAGAAGTAATATTTCTTTAAATGAACGGCATTCCAACTTGTTGGTAAAATTCTTCCATCCATGGTTTCTAGCTCATAAGCGCCTTTCCCAGCAATGCCACGGACTTTGTAGGGTCCTTCCCAATTTGGATTCAGTTTTTCTGCACCGGCCTCCTTTGTTTATTGAAATACTTTTTTAAGGACGAAGTCCCCAGTTTTAAAATGTCTGAGGTGAGCTTTTCTATTGTAATATCGCTCTATAATTTGTTTTTGAGTTTCCATGCGTATTAACGCAACTTCTCTCCTTTGCTAGAGCAAATCCAGATTTGTTCTCAACTCGTCGTTGTTTGTTTCTTCTGTTGCTGTTGTGAATCTCATTCTTGGTTCACCAATTTCCACTGGTATTAAAGCTTCTGAACCATAAACAAGCACGAATGGGGTTTCTCCCGTGGCTGTTTTTGCAGTAGTTCTATAAGCCCATAATACTGTCGGTAGCTCTTCAGGCCACTTTCCCTTGGCTTTTTCCAACCGCTTCTTCAAATTGTTGACAATGATTTTGTTCGTTGAATCCGCTTGCCCATTTGCCACGGGATTATATGGTGAAGAAGTGATTCATTTGATTTGCCAGCTTTGAAAGAATTCTATGATTTGTGAGCCTAAGAATTCTGGGCCATTGTCACATACGATTTCCTTTGGTACACCAAAACGGCATATGATGTTTCGCCATATGAAGCTTTTCACTTCTTTTTCTCGCACATGTTTAAAAGCATCTGCCTTCACCCATTTTGAGAAATAATCTGTTAATACAAGTAAAAATTGTACCTTTCCTTTAGCTGGAGGAAGAGGTCCTACTATATCCATCCTTCATTTCATAAACGACCATGGCGACATAACTGGGTGGAGCAATTCTGTTGGTCGATGCATATTATTAGCATATCGCTGGAATTTATCGCATTTAGCTACAAAATTCTCAACATATTCTTCCCTTTTGGGCCAATAATACCCTACTTTGATTAGGGTTTTGACTAAAGACCTTGCTCCTGCATGGTTTCCACAATGGCCTTCGTGTACCTCTTTCATTATGTATTCAGTTTGATTGGGTCCAAGGCACCTTGCTAGGGGACTTCCAAACATTTTGCGGTATAGGGTATCACGAACTAGGCAGTACCGTGTTGCTTTTCGACGAAGTGCTTGAGCTTCTTTTCTGTCTTCAGGTACGGTACCATTCTGCAAAAAAATTACAATTTCGTTTCTCCAATCCCAGGTTAAATTATTGAATGTTACCTCATTTTTGTCCTGGTCGATTGTTGAATGAAACAAGTGTATCACAATAGCATTTTCTTTATTCGTTACATCGGTAACTGCTACAAGATTAGCTAATGCATCCGCTTCTGCATTTTCCTCTTTGGGTATTTGCATAAACTTCCATGACTGGAATTGCCTTACCAGGTCTCATGTCTTTTCCATATATTGTTGCATTCGAGTCTCTCTAGTAGTATAAGTCCCCTGCATCTAGTTTACCACTAGTTGCGAGTCACTTTTGATCACGATCTGCTCGATTGAGAGTTCTCGTGCTAATTCAAGTCCTGCAATGACAACTTCGTACTTTGATTCATTGTTAGTTATAGGATAACATTTAATAGCCTGTCTTATCTTTTCACCTGTAGGTGGTATTAAAACATTCCCCAAGTCGGCTCTTTTTATATTAGAAGAGTTGTCAGTGAATAGGGTCCATATTCCTGGATTAGCCCTGGTGAAGGTTTGCAGTTCTTTTTCCACTTCAGAAATCATGCTGCTATTGAAATCAGCTACGAAATCAGCTAAAATCTGAGACTTTATTGTAGTCCTAGGCTGATAGACTATGTCATGTTCGCTTAGTTCTATTGCCCATTTAGCTAGTCTTCCTGACAATTCTTGCTTATGTAAAATATTCCTCAGTGGATATGAAGTTACGACAGTAACTGGGTGACACTGAAAGTACGGTCTTAGCTTTCTAGCTACCATGATTAGAGCTAAGGCTAATTTTTCTAGATGAGGATATCTAGTTTCAGCATCTAATAATGACTTACTTACGTAGCAAATATGAGATTGTTTACCTTTGTCCTCCCTTACCAAGACTGCACTTACGACAATTCCTGCAACAACAAGATAAACATATAACCTTTCCCCTTCCTTTGGTTTAGACAACAACGGGGGATTCGATAGGTAGGCCTTCAAATCTTTAAGATGTTGTTGGCATTCTTCAATCCATTCGAACTGGTTCTGCTTCTTCAAGACTGAGAAAAATTTAAAACTCTTCTCTGAAGATCTGGAGATGAATCTTCCTAAAGCTTCAATCCTGCATGTTAATCTTTGAGCTTTTCTTTTTGCTCGTGAGTATATTAGGTATTTCTTCTATAGCTTTAATTTGAGCATGATTTACTTCAATACCTCTATTTGATACGAGAAAACCCAAAAATTAACCTGATTCGACACCGAAAGAACATTTTTCTGGATTTAATTTCATCTTATACCTGCGGAGGATCACGAAAGTAATCGAGAGATGATGGAAATGATCTTCTGCTTGTGTTGATTTCACCAACATGTCATCAATGTACACCTCCATTGTTTCCCCCAGGTGTTCTTGGAACATCTTGGTCACTAGCCTTTGATACGTGGCTCCAGCATTTTTCAAGACAAAATGCATGACTTTATAACAATAAGTCCCCCTGTTTGTAATAAAGGAGGTTTTTTCCTCATTTGAGGGGTCCATTTTTATCTGGTTGTAACCAGAATACGCATATAGAAAGCTTAATAATTCACGATCTGCAGTGTCATCAATCATATGATCTGTGTGCGGTAATGGAAATGAATCTTTTTGTCACGACTCGAAAATCCCACCTTCGGCCATAACTGCGTCTAACGTTGAACCCGCTAGACAAGCCAACGTTTGAACTAATAAACCTTATTAACAATAAGTACGAACAAGATAACCAAGGCTTCGATGGACCACCATATAAAATTATAACAAAATAACCAAAAATACAACATAGCACTTTTCGAAATAAAACCCATAAACAAATCCCAGAATGGGTGTCACATACCCACGGACTATCTAAGAGATTACTACAAACAAAAGGTCTGAAATGAATACATAAGACTGTCTTTGAAATACAAGGTAAGACAGAGCTGAAAGTGGAAAGTAGAAGGTGACGTCAAGGCCCACGAACGTCTGCGGGTCTACCTCGAGTCTCCTGTGTGACTGAAAGAGATGCTATGATCGTCAGTGATCTCCAGGTCCGGTTGCGTAGTCTGCACAACATAAAGGAGTGCAGGTGTAGCATCAGTACAACCGACCCCATGTACTGAGTAAGTGTCGAGCCTAACCTCGGCGAAGTAGTGACGAGGCTAGGACCAACACAACATATGTACATGTGCAATTTTATATAAAAGCAGGAAAAATAGCAACAGAAATAAGCAAGTAAGACCGATACGGGGAGAACATGCTGGGGAGATAGGGTAACAGTATGCTAGCACATCAGTACAAGGTAATAAATGAAACGTAAAGACAAGGCAGAAATATAGCTTCTCAAACATATAATGAAAAGGAAAGGCACGGCATGTCTCCTTGTGCATTACCTCACAGTCACTCGGCACGGAATGTCCCCTCGTGCATATATAATATTACTCGGCACGGAATGTCCCCTCGTGCATAACCTCACAATCATTCGGCACGGATGTCCCCTCGTGCGTATATAATAACACTCGGCACGGAATGTCCCCTCGTGCATATATAATAACACTCGGTCGACACGGCATGTCCCCTCGTGCGACGAATAATAAAAACACAAGGCAACAATAATATGAAAGTCAACAACACCAAGTCTCAAGTGCATGGAAATATTCAATACAATTCTATTGTTCCGGCAAGGAGAAATCATCATTTACAACATCAACAAATGCCCGACAAGGGTCTCAGCTATAACCAACCTCGCATCAGTAATACAATTTCAACAGTGTAAGCCTCAACTGGAACAAATAACTCAATAACTCTCCACGTCATGAAACAACATCAAGTATCACTTTTAATTCATAATTTACTCATAGTGCGGGGAATATTAAGAACATAGCAAATTTCATCACAATTGACTCACGGGCATACTTGACCGCAACGCATAGGCACTCGTCACCACGCCTATACGTTGGACATGAGTTGCACATAGCAAATAAGACTCTATACCTAATCCCTCAAGCTGAGGTTAAGCCAAACACTTACCTCGGCTCCCAAGAAAATGCAAGTCAAGCCTCAATCACAGCCTTTCCTCTCGAATCCAACTCCGAATCGGGGATATCTAGACATAATGGATTTATTAACATCAATAAGTACCCAATAAATCAATTTCTAAGCCAAGTTATGCATTTCCTACTATTCTTCCAAGAATACTAAAATTCGACCCCGGGCCCACACGTTTAGATTTTCGAAAATTCATGAAGGAATCAATTACCCGGAGTCTAAGGATCGAAGTTATGTAATTTATTCAAGAATTTATGGCCTAACATGGAAAATCACGAAATTCCTAAGAACCCTAAAGTTTACTACCTAATTCAATGATTTTAGGTGGTTTATTAGTGAATTAAGCTAGGAATTATTGTTAAAATTAGAAGTTTTATGGGGTTTTACTTACCTCTTACAGTGGGTGGTCGTGGAAGGTGATGCCCCAAGCTTGGATGCTCTCTAATGGAGTTTGAAGATGGAAGGAATGAGGAAAACCCGAAATTTTGGACATTTTAAGGGGGCTGCCAACAGGGGTTTCCGCACCTGCGACCTTAGGACCGCAGGTGCGGTCTCGCGCCTGCGAGAAAATGATCGCAATTGCCGAAAAGGGCCTGGGACCCTGGGACCCTGGGCTCGCACCTGAGGGGTTGGGAGCCGCACTAGTGGTCCCGCTCCTGCGGAATTTTGGTCGCCCCTGCGGAATAGTCGCACCTGCGATGGCCTGGACCACACCTGCGGACTTTGGGCAAGGGGCTGGGGATCGCACCTGCGAGGCTGGGACCGCAGGGGCAGTCCCGCACCTGCAGCTGGGCAACCGCATATGCGGTCACACCAGCTGCTGTGCACCAGCAGTGGTTTTTGCTGGTTTTTTGCCTCGCGCGAGCTTAGGGAGGCACCTGGGCCCACCCGAGCCCCCGTCCAAAAATACCAACAAGTCCCAAATCATTGAACGGACTAGCTCGAGCTCACGGAACACTCAATACAACGCTAAAACTCAAAATCACCCTCCAAAACCCCTGAATTCAATACTTAAGAACTTTGAAATTCTAGAATCCACTTCAACGCGCTGAACCGGCCTAAACCACTCGGAATGACTTCAAATTTTGAAGATAATTTATAAACGACACAACGGAACTATTCCCGGTCTCGGAATTTCATTCGGACCTCGGGAACGTAAAATCACTTCTCAAGCCACATTTCAAATTCTTTAGAAACCCCACTAGTTCATTAACTCCATTTTTTCCTCACTTGGACCCGAAACCAATCAAATCAAACCCGTTTTACACCAAATCTCACAGATAGGACAAACAACATATAATAAACCTGTTCCAAGCTCCGGTACCATAACACGGGCCCGGTAACAAGGTTTTCACATAATTATTCACTTTCACATTACTTTATTATTTTCAGAAAATAATTTTCTTTAAAAATTCATTTCCCGGGCTTGGGGCCTCGGGGTTCGATTCCGGGCATACGCCCAAGTCCCATATTTTCCTACGGACCCTCTGGGACCGTCACATCACGGGTCCGGATCCGTTTGACAAAAATGTTGACCAAAGTCAACTTTATTCAATTATTCAATTCAAAAATCCCATTTGTATCAAATTTTCACATGGAAGTTTCCCGGCTACCTGCCCGGGCTGTGCACACATATCAAGGTGAGATTAACAGAGGCTTTCGAGGCCTCAGAACACAGATTTAGCTTGAATTACTCAAGATGACCCTTTTGGGTCATCACACTTTTGGGCATGCTTTATTCAGATTTGTATAATCTACGCATACTCTCCATTTACCATTCTTTTTAGGTACCACTACGGTTTTAGCTAACCAATTAGGATATGTTACCTCACGTATTGAACCGATTTTTAAGAGTTTATGTACCTCTTCATCGATCACTTGATTCTTGAACGATCCCTGCTTTCTTTTCTTTTGCTTGACAGGTACGAAGGATGGGTCTTCATTTAGTTTATGAGTCATAACTTCTGGGGGTATACCTGTCATATCTAAATGGGACCAAGCAAAACAATTCGCGTTAGCTTTTAAGTATTCAACTAACTTACCTTTTCTGGTTGGGCTTAGCCTTGCGCCTATATGGACTTTTTGCTCAGGTTCATGTTCGAACAGTGGAACAACTTCGAGCTCCTCAGTAGTTGTCTTGATATTCTCATTTTCTTATAGTTCTTGAATAACATCAGGTATGGAATCCATGTATGTGTGTCTTAATGCGATATCCGTGGTGATTTTGTTCACCATATCTTTATCGTTTCCTTCTGTGTCTGTTTGAATTGTTTCCTCGTCCTTTATTCTTTATTGGAATATATCACTGAATTGATGTTTCTTGAGGTCTGCTGATCACCTCGAATCTGTTGTATTCCCCATTTAGAAGGGAATTTAATCACCTGATGTAGAGTAGATGGTACTGCTTCCATATCATGTATCCAAGGTCTCCCCATGATTACGTTATAAGCCATATCAGTGTTAATGACTTGGAATTTCGTATCCTTGATAACGCCTTCTACATAGGTACTAAGCTCAATTTATCCTTTTTTTATGAAAGTAGAGTTGTCAAACCCAGACAAGAAACGTGCTTTTGGAATTATACAGTTCCCCATCAACATCTCTTCCACAACTCTCAACAAAATGATATTGACCGAGCTACCTGGATAAATTAACACTCTTTTCACATTAGTGTCATGTATAAGTAAGGATATTACCAGTGCGTCGTTGTGTGGAAGTAATAATCCATTAGTATCTGCGTCATCGGATGATATATTATCAGCCTCCAAAGTTTCACGAGTTCGTTTCTCGTGAGTTACTACGAACTTGGTCGTTCTTTTATAAGTTACGCCATTCACTTCCTCTCCTCCATTTATCACGTTTATTGTTCTCTTTGGAGAAGGTAGCTTTGGGGTTTCCTGCATGTTCTTCAAATATGCATGTTTACCTTTTTCACTAAACAATTCTGTTAGATAGCCTTGTTTTAATAAATTTTCTACCTCACCTTGCAATAACCTGCAATCTGACGTTATGTGCCCATGATTGTTGTGAAATTCGCACCAGAAGTCTTGATTCCTTTTGTTTGGATTCAATCTCATTTCTTTGGGCCATCGAACTTATCATCCATATTTATTAATAAAATAATTAATTCAGAAGTACTTGCATTGAAATTGTAATCTCCAATTCTTACATTACCTCTATTTCGCTCGTCTCGATCCTTTTCGGATCTGATGATGATGAGCTCGAATCTCTATTTGGCGGTATGTGATCATACCGTGTGTTTTCAAATTTGGAACGAGTCTCCCGTCCCGAAGGTCAAATGTATGGATCGTACCTGTTCTTACTAGTTCTCATTTCTGATTCGGAGCGTCTAGAACTGGTCATGTCTTCTGCTTTTAATTGTGCAATGGTATCTTCTTCTATTCATAACTTGGTGTTGTACCTATTATAGACATCGTTCCATGTCGTGGCTGGGAAGTCTCTCAAGCTTTCTTTGAGTCTTCTCGTGGCTTTCGAGCTTTTATTATTTAAATTACTTGCAAATGCCATTGCCGCCCAATTATTAGGCACTCTTGGTAGCAGCGTTCTTTCACGTTGGAATCTATCCACGAATTCACGTAGCAACTCCGTGTCTCCTTGTTTTATTTTGAATATGTCTTCCATTCTTTTTTCTACTTTTTGCACACTGGAATGTGCTTTTATGAATGAATCTGCAAGCTCAGCAAAAGAATCAATAGAATTTTCGGGTAAGAGAGAATACCATGTTAACGCTCCTTTGGTGAGGGTTTCTCCAAACTTCTTGACCAACACAGATTCAATTTCTTGCTTAGTCAAGTCATTGCCTTTTACTTCTATGGTGAAAGCAGTAACATGATCACGTGGGTCGGTTGTCCCATCGTATTTTGGTATGTCAGGCATTTTGAATTTCTTGGGAATAGGCAATGGTGTTGCACTTGGCTTCCAAGGTTGTTGAGAATATCTATCAATGTCAATACCCTTGATGACAGGTGATACGCCGGGAATTTGTTCGATACGATCGTTTTGTTCCTTTACCTGTTTTTGCAAGGTTAGTAGTAAAGATTGTAAATCTGAATTATTAGACATACCTGGTCTTTCTTGAAGAGACTCATTTGGAGTGCCTCTACTTCCTGAATTTGCTAGTCCGGATTGTGGGTTTTCCATAGTTGCGGTGTTTTTTGGAGGATGCGTAGGTGATATAGCTGGTAGCCCCCTCATAAAAGCTTGAAAAGCTTCATTCACATATTCGCCAACCATTTGCTTCACGGGGTCTTGTTCCCCTGTTTGCTCATTTCCAGTTTGATCATCATTTTGAGTTGTAGATCTCCCTGGGGAATGGTCCCTTGAACCTCGTGGGGATCCCTGAGGTGATGGGGATGGAGTTCAAATTGCCTGTTGGTTGTTATCGTTGGAGTTTGACATGATCCACGAAAGGTTGTTTGAGAAAAAACAAAGATTATCAGATTCCCGGTAACATAACCAATTTGTTTAACCAAAGAATTAGATTCTCTGCCAAAGCTATTTTAAGAAGTAATCGGGCTTTTGATAACCGCGAAAATTGACTAATAATAATGATTAAATTTGTAAGAAAGCAATAAGAATGTGTAAAAGTAAATATATTTCAGCAGTGGTCCGAAAAGCGTGTATACAAGTGATATTTTACTCCCTTTTATAGGGAATTTCTTAATATAACGCCTACTCTTCGTAATGATTGAGAATTAATGACTAATAATATCATTAATGTAATGTTACAATAGGTAATCGTAACTGTTGCGTGAAGATTATGTAACATTTGGCTCATTGATTGAAGATCTTTGAATCTGCCTTTTATTCTGCCTTGGTTCATTCTGACCGTGTCTCTTCAACTCCTCAATTAGATTGGGGCTCCCACATTTAATTGTCTTGTGGGTATGTTGTTCCGTTCCTCTTTGTCTCGTACCTCTTTGTAAATTTATGACCGGTTGCCATGTTTCTATTGCTCCACATGTAGGGGTGTTCATGATTCGGTTTGGATCGATTTTTCCCTAAAACGAAACCAAACCAAGTAGGTCGGTTTTTGAAATATAAGAACCAAACCAAACCAATTAAGTCGGGTTTTTCTCGATTCGGTTTATGTCGTTTTTTGGTTTTTTCGGTTATTTGTCGGTTTTTTCTTAAATATAAGACATACACTACCAAGCACATATTCCGGGGACCAAATTTTCAACGTAACACTATCAAATCAATTGCCCTTTGAGAAATCTATTATTTACTAAAATATATTGATAATAATTGAATCAAATAGTGATGAATAATTTAAGGACTCAATTAAATTTATTTATTTTTAAACATGAAATGGAGTCTTACACTTAACAAAAGAAAACTACCAATCAAACTAGAATATAAAGGTAAAGAATTGTACTAAAAGTGCAAACGATTAACATTCACCATAAAAAATTTGAAACTTTGTATAAAAATATACATATATATAGGTGTATAATAAATTTGAAATAGTTATTCCTATAGTCGGTTTGGTTCAGTTATTTTTTTAGTAAAACCAAAACCAAACCAAATTTGATCGGTTTTTAAAATTCAAAACCAAAACCAAACCAAACAAAAAAGTATCGGTTTTTTTGGTCGGGTTGGTTCGGTTTTTCGGGTTTTTATGAACACCCCTATCCACATGGATCACCTTGTCATCAGAAATATTACACGTGTGAAGCCTATTTTTTACAAATACAACAGCAGCACCTTAAAAACTTTCTGCCAATTTGTGTCACTCAAAGGTAACCAAATGTGACACCAGAAGCAATCAAACTATTATTGTTTCCATTCTCAATGACTGGAGAGGCTCAGAATTGGCTTAATTCGCTCCCCATAAACCTTATCACCACTTCGGAGGAATTATAACATGTATGGCCAAGCTCTTTTGGGCCAAATGTGTTTTTTTTCCTAAAAATTGATGTGTTTGGCCAAGCTTTTGGAAGGAAAAAAATACTTTTGAAGAGAACCATAAGCAGTTATAGAGAAGTAGAAAAAAATAGCTTCTCTCCAAAAGTACTTTTTTGAAAAGCACTTTTGAGAAAAATACACTTAGAATCATTTTTAAAAGCTTATCCAAACACTAATTGATGCTCAGAAGTGCTTTTAAAATTTATTAGCCAAACACAAACTACTTCTCACCAAATTACTTTGAGAAAAAGCATTTCTCAAAATAAGCTGATTTTTGCATCTTGGCCAAACAAGCTATTAATCAAGCAATTTTTGAACAAATTCTACCAGTCCAATAAGACTGCCAAGCAAGTTTATGAAATATTGAGCCTCATGCATAAACCAGCTGAAACATTGCAAGAAACGTGGGAAAGGTTCAAATGGATGCTGGCTAACTTTTCATGCCATGGCATTCCAAATAAGATGTTGGGAAAAATGTTTTACATGGGATTAGCAGATAGCTTGAAGG
Organism: Nicotiana undulata; assembly: GCA_005239495.1. Classification (NCBI taxonomy): domain Eukaryota; kingdom Viridiplantae; phylum Streptophyta; class Magnoliopsida; order Solanales; family Solanaceae; genus Nicotiana; species Nicotiana undulata. The sequence goes on along the minus strand of ML275264.1, from coordinate 7,278 downwards.
CCAACATTGATGCTTCAGCAGGTGGAGCATTTTTGAGTAAATCATTTAGAGAGTGAAAGGTCCTGCTTGATAAGAATGGCTTAGAACTGAGGATGGATGATAAATGACACAACAATCATCCCTGCAATTCAGTCAGTAGCTATGGACCCGAACAACTCCATAGCCGAGAATATGGCCACTATGATGACTCAAATTAGTATCCTCACCAAGAAGATTGATGAATCAGGCCAGAAGCAGGTACACATAGTGTATACGACTAATGGGGGATTATGCACAAAATGTAGTAATCAACCATATGTGTGCTCGTGGAGTGGTGAAAGTGACAGCCAGAACTTACCTTAAAAATATGAACTATGTGAGCAAATTTAGGGGCCAAAGTGTAACAACCCAGAATCCCAATCCGAGTCGTGATGGCGCCCAACGATGGGGTTAGGCAAGCCAACAATAATTACACCAAGTGATACCTTTCCCATCTAGTTAAACAGTCAAAGATTCCCAATTTATAACGACAAACATGATACTAGCCTTGAGCGGAAGTGAAATCCTAGTAGATACAAGCTGAAATAAAATGCACACATAGATATACATCCCAAAACCCCAAAATATAAATATACACTACGCGTGTGTGCCAGGAACTAGTGTCACGAGTGTCATGGGAAACTACTGAATATACAATGACTACAATATATACAGAGTCTCCGTCTGAATGAAATGGACAGAGGAATACAACAAAAGAGCTCCAGGGTGCTGCTAGAAAGTCGCCGGGAAAGCAGCTCACCGTGAAGTATGACCACACTATCAATATCCAGCACCGGCCTGATAGTCAGGCGTGCCAGCCTCCGAACCTGTACAGTCAAGTAAAGAAAAGAAAAGAAAGTGCAGCATGAGTACATATTAAATAAATATGTACCCAGTGAGTATCCCGCCTAAACTCGAAGAAGTAGTGACGAGAGGTCGACTCGATACTCACTAAGGTCCAGCAGTAATAACATATGATAAAATATGATGAAATACAGTAGGCATGTCAGGGAAATAAGCAACACGAACATATACTAAAAGCAGAGAAATCCAAACAGCTACTGAACTTAAACAATAAAGCACATTCAAGAGTAAGACCACCGAATGAAACAAAAATCACAAATTCTTAGATCCGCCGTGGCGTACGGCCCGCTCCCATATATTTCACAATTTCTTTTCAATTCCGCCGTGGCGTACGGCCCTCTCCCATATATTTCACAATTTATTTTCAATTCCGCTGTGGCGTACGACCCTCTCCCATATATTTCACAATTTCTTTCAATTCCGCCGTGGCGTACGGCCCGCTCCCATATATTTCACAATTTCTTTCAATTCCGCCGTGGGGTACGGCCCGCTCCCATATATCTCACAATTTCTTTTCAATAAAGCCTCAGAAGAATAATGCGATGCAAAACATAATTTCGTAGTACTTGTGGCATTACAATAAATCATATGAAGCATTACCAAGAAAACATATCAGGCATTACAAGAAAAACATATTTAAGGCATTACGGAAAAACATACAAGGTATGATGTGGGCCTAACTACCCGGACACAACAATAATAGCCGCTACGTACGGACTCTTGTCACTTGGTGCGTACGTAGCCCCCAAACAAGTTAATCATAGCATATACATCACCTATGGGGATAATTCCCTCTTACAGNAACTCCGAATTCTATACCCGAGGACTCGCAACTAGTCAAAAGATATACAATAACATCAATGCATGTGCAATGTGATAACTTATCTTAGTTATTCAATAAAAACGCCATTCTTGAAGAATTTCCCATTTCCAACCCCGGCCTCTCATGGTCAAATTCCAAGAATTCTCGAAGGGATCACTCACCTATAGCCTAAGAATCATTAAGGTGTGATGTCTACTTGATTTCATGGCCTTAAATAGAAAATTACAAAATCCTCAAGAACCCTATAATTACTACATAATTCTATGATTTTAGATAATTTAGTAGTGAATTTAACTAGGGATTAGTGTTTGAAACTAGTAAAACTATGGAATTTACTTACCTCAATAACAGT